>JARFOC010051137.1:0-20325 GCA_031763485.1 Osmoderma eremita | reverse complement strand
TGACATTCAGAAACTGCCCGGCTTGTGTCAATTTGACATGAACAACAGAACCTAAGTTTATAAATCTTATTATTATTTAGAATTCATTTGAAATTATTTTATCGGTATTTTGAAACATTGCAATATATATATTACTATAACATGTATTAATACTGGTGACGTATCCAACGCTACAATGTAGTCTAAGGGATAAAACATATATTATTATTACATGAATTTAAATGTGTATAAATGCCAACTGGGGATATTGTGATGTTTGTCCTGAAATCGTAAGAATTTTGTTTGTTGTAGAATATCACTTGTAGTAATAAGAAATGCTTAAATGTATATAATTATCTAGTTGTTTTCCTTATAATTTTGAAAGAAATTGAAGTAAGTTAAATTTCCTTCAATTTACTGGTGAGATGACTTAATTCAATTGTCGAAGACGAGTAAATTCATTCAATTCAAATCACTAAGTCAATCCGATAAAATTAGTTAAAATTAGTTACAAGTACCTAAGGTGTGAACGTATTAGTAAATAAAAAAGTCATCGTACAATATAGGAGGATATAATATAAAATAATATGAAAATATTATTTAATGTAGTCCATATTACCATATTGTACAATACAAATCGTAAAATCAATAGGGTCACGCGGACTTGAACTAATCCGATTGTGAATAAGTACGTCAAGCTAGTGGTAAAATATGACTTAACCCAAACAGAAAATAGGAACGAACGAACTGGATACCCCACAAAAATGATAATTCTATAAACGTATCTTCTCGGTTCCTGGTTATTTTTCTTTCTCAAGTTTTCCCCTCCTTTTCTCGTACTTAGCTCGGACCTCTGTTAGCGCATTTAATATCGGACGAAGCTGAAACTTATGGATTTAAATTTTGTCAGTGATAAATTTGCTTCAATTTTTTCTTTCACTAAACAAATTCTTCCTGTAGGTGCCGCGTAATCCCCGATTACTCCGCTTTGACAAAGATTCATTGTAATCTCGTCGTTTCGCCCGCGTCGGCTGATCTTTTTTTGAAGAAATATTTTTCATTATTATGACGTTTACGTTATAAGCTTCTTATGTTTTGATGTGATTCATCTGTTATGTTACCGTTTTATAAAGTAAAATTAGCGTTGCACTTCGGAACCGTGTCTAATTGCGTGGCGTCCGTATTGAATTTCTTTCGGACAGCTAAAAGAATGTGTTGTCATAAATAAGGGTGTCAGTAGAAGAAAATGGATGACAAAACTTTATTACTTCTATATGAAGTTTTTTGTATCATAATCTTGTTAATGTTATGTAAATGAGGTGGAATTTGTAGGTATATAACCTTTACAATTTTGTCCTATGTTTTCCTGTAAAATAGTGTTTAATATTATTTATAATGTACTAATTACTTTTTAATTTCAATTTTTTTTTCATATTTAAATATACGTATTGCTAACCAAGAAACATTGTTTGATATTAGTTAAACTCATTAAACCCAGGCAATTTACACTTAACGATTATTATTGGACGTACCATTAGTACTACGAGGGATGTCTGGTTACTAAGGTACATTTGTGAATTACAGACAGACTACTTTATTTATAGAAATCAAACATATATTAAGTAAAAGCGTGAACTGTTAGATACTTTTCAACATAATCGCGGCCAGTGTTATGGCACTTATCCCAGCGAGGTACAAGCTTCAGTAAACCCTCTTCGTAAAAGGTGCGATCCAAATTTGGAAAATGCCGCAGTACTTCCTCTTGAACTTCGTTGTCATCTTCTAACCTTTTGCCCGACAAATGAGCCTCCAAGGGCCCAAAGAAATGAAAATCAGAAGGAGACAGGTCTGGACTATGGGGCGGATGGACAATAACTTCCCTATTGTGTTTCTGAAGCCAGGACTTCGTATGATCGTTCAGAGCTGTGCATCCACTTTTGAACTGTTTACACCAAACATGAACTTGTTTTCGGCTGATAACGCCTTCTCCGTAAGTCTTCAGTATTTTTAAATGAATTTCGGTAGGTGTTTCATTATTTGCATGCAATATGCGAATGACCGCTCGGATTTCGAACTTGGAGTATGTTTCGATCGGAACTGACATTGTGCGGCTTTCACTGCACACGTTGTACTGAACCTAAGGCAATGACAATAGCCACCTATGCAGTACATATGCACATCTAAAATGCGTGCTAGTTTCAACCTGATCGTAGCCGCTACCTGGCAACGTAGCGGTGTGTCGCGCAAACGTACCTTAGCAACCGGACATCGCTCGTAGTTTGAATTTCCAGATTCTATTTTGCGAACCACCGAACGACAATTCCAACACGTACTTTTGCAATAATATAATATGTTCAGTGTTTTGTACATGTAAATTGGACTAACTCAGTGAATTCCTGGGTAAATCATTGTTATTCTTATTTAAATATAGTGTGGTTTTCTGGCAAACATACATACATATATTTCCCTCACTTTACCATTTTTCCTCAGTACTTGGTAGACACAAGATTTGCCTGTTAATAACGGGACTATGATTTCACCTCCCGATTATAAGTGTATGAGCGTCTTTCGCAAACTGCAACTTTGTATGACATTCAGTTGATGGTGAGTCGCCGTTTTGTTTAATTGTGTTTGCTGTTGTGCGCCGGAATAATACTAACAATAGGTTTAAAACTTGAGCAATATGCCAATTTGAAATTTTAAGTAAAATTGAAGAAAATGTTCTGGAAGGTTCACTGCGGCTTACGGGATCGATGGCATGAGTGCATGTGTTTGAGTTGCACAAAAGTGTTTAACGAGGAACGCTAGAAGGTTTTCGACATCGATGATGTAATTTTGGCAGAATGGGTTTAAGAAGACACAACAGTTAACCAGTATTGTTATAAGAAAGTCTTGACAAAGCTGAGAGAAAAAGTCAGAAAACAATAGCCAGAACTGTGGAAAATGGTTTCATTGCTCGACGTAAGGGGATTTGATTTCTTCTCCTCAACACTGACATGTACCGAGAGAAGTACCTACCACGTAGGAAGTGATCGATGTGAAAGTACAGACCAAGTCGTCCATAGAGTGATTCAAAGCATCGACCTCTATTTTGGAAGGACAGCGCTCTTACCAGTACGCTACCTTGGCGTTTGCAAATGGAGAGTATATTGAAGGGGCAAACATTAAAATCATAATAATAATATTTATTAATTGCCCGACAGAAAAAATACAATATGGACAATACTATATACGTATCCGTAATACAAGCTACCTCTCTCAATGAAAAACTAAACAGGTACTATAAATATAAAGTAAGCATAAACTAAGTAATAAATAGTACAACATGGTGTGAAAACATGGATTGGGCTATAATATTACATTACAACCAAAAATAAAACATACCTGGCATATTCGATTTAGATTTATGGCGGAATGAGTGAGCGGCGTTCTCCAAAGGTCCAATCTTGGTCCTGGAAAATTTGCTGTTGATAATAACATAGGCGAGTCAACCATGTTATGCAAAAACTTTGCGTAAATCATCTGTATCCTAGCCGTCAAGGATTCACAATGGTGCCTGTCTAGAAGTTGCATATTGTGAAATTCGCGTACTGGGTAACTTCCGTCTTAAAAGACACTTAAAAAATTTATGCTCTACGCGTTCAAGGGTTTTGATGTAGACATCATACAAGATACCTATTTACTGCGACATATTCTAACTTGTTGAAGCCAAATCATAAAAGAGAGGCGTAAGAGATGTGGTATTACTAAAGTCCTTGCATACACGTATGATAAATCCTAAATATCGATAAGCGACGCTTATAATTGGAGGTACATGGTTGGCAAAGCTGAGTTTCGCATCATAGGTTATTCCACGATATTTCATGGAGATCTATGTTCGATAGCAATGCCATCTATGGAGTAGATGGAAGCCAGTCTGTTAGTTTTTTTCTGGTAAGCGTCATGTAGCAGCATTTATTAATATTAAGTTTCAGCATATCAACTGGTACCAACTGCTAATTCGACTCAACTTGGACTGACTGAAACTAATCTCGCCAATATCAACAATTGTATGATCAATTTTAATATCATCCACAAACGCTAGAATGTTTTAATTGGTGTAAGTAAATCATTTATGAAAGGCTAGCATCTTGCAGACTCCAGAGATTGCGGTGTATACTCCAGCTATTTTAATACACGTTACAAGTTACTTCTATTTTTCGGGTAAGGATCCATGTGTGGTAAGACGGCTACTGAACCCAAGTGAACTCATATTGGACAGTGGAAGGGCGTGATCAATCAACCGATCTTCAATGATTCGGGGACGCTAGAAAAGACAGTGTAATTAACATCTACCTGCATTTTATTATCTAATGCTTGGCACAGGTCCTGAGATAAACTTGCTAAGTTGGTCGAAGTGCTGTGCTGCATCTTTATTTATATGTAATACATATAAATGAAGATGCATATATGTAATACATATAAATAAAGGTAAAGATGAAATTATTTCGAACATATTTTGCCTCTCCGAACGGTATTCCTTTTGATTATATACAAAATTGTTCCCTATTGTATTTTACGTTTTATTATTTCCTACTTTATGCTTCTACCTCCTGAAAACGTGTATCGTCTCATTTCTTATTTAAGTTGTTTTATCATTTTCCATTGACATTTCTATTCATTTTTTCGTTAGTGTAAGACATTTGCATATACTATTTAACTCAATTCAACTATAGGTAATTCTAACTAATAATAAGGTAGCAATCGATAGCAGTTATCACAGGATTCTATAGATTCAATTATCTGTCTTTCCTAGACGATTTTATCTGCATTAAGAAGTCTCTTCTTTCGCTTGACGTTATCCCAAAACATCCAATGAGAACGGTCGCATCAAACTAAACGGAAATATTTCTCCCCGCCATAAATATTAAACGCTCCGACCTGAAAACATCCAAGAAGCAATCATCTGTTTAAATGTTGACTTAATCAAACGCAGAAAAGACAGACCTTTCAGTACATTTCGATCTGCTAACGGCCGATTGTAATTCAACTTTCCGAAGTGATTTCCAATCTAAGTTTTATGGCGCAATTTAAAATTTCTCCCGCGGAGATGAAAAGACGTTTGGACAAAATCCGGAACAATTAAAATGTTGCTGCGCGCGGGACCTAGAGGCCGGGCTGCTCTCGCGAGAAACTTTCCGGTTCCGGTTAGACCCTCGCCAACCTCGCATTTTAAATAGAGCGAGGGACGTTTTAATAAGAGATATTGCCTCTTTTCTAAGACATCGCTCTGACGATGCCGGCGCAGAGAGGAAAACCGGCGAGGATTGCGGATGGCAAAAGAATAAATTAGTTTTTTTTGTCTTTTCGGTTTTTGACTGATTGAAGACGTCGCTCGAATGACAATTAAAAATTTTAATCACTTTGCTTTGATCTCGAAACAGTTCCAGAATCCCTCGAGCTGCAGAAATTTCCAGGATCTGAAGAGATAAGGGATAAGTCATTCGGATGGAACAGAATTTTGGAATACTTTAGACATTCAATATATATAATCCTCCCGATGATTTAATGGAATTTGATATTAGTAGCAAAGGAATTGATGTACACACATCGTGATCTTCTTTTTTTGTTGCACATACATTTTCATTTTGTGTTATTTGGAATAATTGTATACTACCACACGTAATGCGACCGGATATTTATTTGGTATATTTGGCGGATGGAAGAGGATCCAGTATTGATCTCTACGTAATACTTGTATACATTTTGTGAGCAAGAAATACCTGACGAGAAAATTTGAACGTATTGATATCTAAGTAACGGTATCCGATTAAGAGGGAAAACCTAAAACCCATGCATATGTTGGGGAATAGCAATAATTTCCATTTGTTTACGGTTTCAAATGCATGACTAATATCAAGGATGATCCAAAAACTCAGACAAGGAACACCTGGACTCCTAGACGCAATATTATCAGTTGTAGCGTTTGTTAATGTAGTGTTGTAAACTAAATCAAAATATCACTTACCACTTCAACGAACAAATAAATCAAGATACTAACGTATTTCGGCAGTGACAAAGAGAAAGGTGTATTAGTTAAGGTATTAGTTAAGCTAATACCTGAAAGGATATGTAGTCCAGCAGATCACCAGTAGAATAATAATAACTAGGACTATACAGGACTGTCAGGAGCTTAAAATGTTACACTGATGTTAGATCTGAATGCCCGCTGCTCTAGTGCCTTATTTTGCGTAGATCTACCGATGTTATCCTATAGAATATATATTTTCCAAAATATCAAAATTAATAATGTGAGTGATAAAGTGTAACCTAAATGAAGCAATTCTCGCTCTTCTCGACGGAAATAGACCAGTTATAATTAAAGAGCTTACAACCAACTCGTCATACTGTTGACGAAGGTGAAAGGCAATTCAATATAGTTGGATACATCGTACAGCTGTGGCACTTGAAAAGATTTGGTACGAGGGGTGCCTTTTATATTTCGGGAATGGAGAACAGAAACTAAAATTAATCATAGTACATGGCTTGTTGGATTGTTTTTTCCAAAATATTCTGCATGGAGATCAATACATTTTTGCAAGCGTTTGAGCCAGTTTTCGAAGCACTTTTTCCACTTCGACTGAAGTACCGCCAAAATATGCATTTTGAAAGCATCAACCGCTTCTTCAGCCGTCGAAAAAGGTTGACCACGTAATTTTTGTTTGATGTGCGGACGAGCCATCAATTCAACTTTTTCAGTTGCCAGTTGTTTGAGTTGATGTGTGAGAGCTCGCATTGTCCTGGTGGAGAAGAATCTGTCTTTGCCGGTTGGTTTGTCTTATTTTTCCGAATACTTCAGGCAAACAAATGGTTGTGTACCATTCAAAATTGACCGTCCGACGTTGCACCAATGGTACAGTAGCTATATGTCCGATTTTTCCGAAGGAACAGGCGACCATTTACTTCCAAATGGTTGGTGCGCGAACAACTTTTGTTGCATTTAGCTCATCTGAAAGACCCATACAATCGACTGCTGTTTATTTTCAGGTTCATAAGCATAGATCCATGATTCGTTACCTGTTACGATGCCATAGACATGTTTTGAAGTACCGTGATCGTATTTTTGGAGCATTTAGTTCGACCAATCCACACGAGCCTCTTTTTGACATTGTCAAATTATGTGGAACCCAACGTGAACAATTTTTTTTGATGGCCGAAAATTGTAAAAAATAATTACACAAAAATGTTCACGAGTTAATTCCATTTATTTGGTCGAGATGATTTTTTTAAGCCACTGTATGTAACACAAATATCGCTTGTACGTTAAAATGTTCTGAGTAAGTATACTGTCAAAAAGTCCGAAATTTACGATGCAGGCATCAGTTTCCAGGTGGCAGCACGTGGAAAGCCTATTCCCGAAATATAGAAGGCATCCCTCGTATACCGTTGGCATAAGTCTTATTTATATTATCAAGATCTAACAGGTTATCAGGTGCGGATTGATCTAATAGATGACTAGGTGTAGTACTTAGAAGCATAATTCATTAATGCTTAGCAAAACATTAAAAAAGAAGTAGTGAAAAGATCATGTAGGCACTGAATTGAAATTGCTTTCTTTGTACCTAGATAGTTTTAGTTTATGTCGTTTTCATTAGTGGATGATAATTGCATTGTTGTTACGGGGTTTTCATCAGTTACATTAGCGCATACCTTCTTAAATTTGTAGGAATTTATTCGTAATAGATTGTTTTATTTGATGTTATTTAAAATGAAACAAATTATTAAGTATAATCAATCAGTGTTTTCCACAGACAGAAGGGAATATTAGTCAGTTGTTTTAAACATCGGAAAATAAACCGTTACGTAGTCTAGACTGTGAAGTTCTTTGCCCAGTTTGGTTATACTGTTTAAGTGGAGTTTGTAATAAACGAAGTACTATAAAACAAAATAGAATGAAACAACGCTCCTTAAAAGTAGAAAGTAAGTATAGCCCGGGATTAATAAAATGCTTGCAACATTAATAGTCCTGACAAACAGTCAATATAGTGCACAATTTAGCTGCATCCCTCTCAGTTTTACGAACCTCATCAACTTTTACTTGCTCCTTTTCCTTGGTCGCGTAAGCGCTGGCTTCCCGCGTTTCAATACTTCTCTTTTCGGTATTGCCTAAAGATTTACCGCTAGCGTTGCGGGTATTTATCCTTACGAAATAGGATTGAGTTAATTTTCTAGCAACTTGAAATGCATATATGCCTACACATGCCAAGTACACATATGAATATCGTATTAGTACTCTCTTAATATTCCAAATATTCATGTTACCCTTGTTTAGTGTAATCCTATTATTGAAGCTCTTCCATTACTATTTCGGTACATCAACTCGCGTATTACATCGTGAGTAGAACGATATGTCGTCTACAGACGTACCGGTACGGTCGTAATATGCAATTGAAATGCGAAGCCATCACATTATCCGTACATCGGAGACTGAGGTATAAAATTTAATTGAATACGTCAGGATTAGAATAAATTCTAGCAACCGAGAGAGCTTGGGTACGAGAAAATTACATTACACAATACCTTTAATAAAAGTTGTAATTCGAAATATTATCATAATCTGGATTAGGCAGTTTTAATCTTACAATATATTCGACTAGGTCAGATATCTGATTTAGATTTTCGAAAATCATCCGAACTGCGCAATACTTTTGTGTTGTCGCCATATTATGTATGTTGATATAACCGTTTCGGAGAGAATCTTCTGCTGGCACATGCCTTTTGGAGAAGGGCTTTATGCAATATTTTCGAGTCATTTATTTTCACTATGTATATAAGTACATACATAAGTATATGCAATGTACCTACATAGTAGGTATGTTCTTGTACAAGAAATATTTTCTCCCTCTATATTTTTCTACACAAGCGAAATTGATATTTTTTATTACATTTCCGATATTTTATATTGGTGTTAGGGTTGAGATAGAAATTTTTCCGAGGTAAATATTTGTAGTAAATACTGATACCCAGGAAGTTGCTCATTTTACATGCTCGACTGATCCTGTTCATTAACTACTTACAAAGGACAGAGAAAAAAAACCGAATCAAATTACATCATGCATGGAATATCTTGAAGACGTCTTCACTCCAGTGTTCATTAATGCTGATCTTGATCACATAGAGATGGTTAATTGGGGAAGTAAATAGAAAGTTGAATACTCCAATCCTGGATCGCATCCCCCCTGCCACCCCAGACGAGCTCAGAACCATTATTAAACGCTTTAAAGAGAAAAAGACCCCAGGATATGACGGGGTCACCAATGCTGCCCTTAAAGTCTTCCCCCATAAAGGAATCATGACCCTTTTAACATTATTAATGCTAATTTACGGCTACGTCATTTTCCAGAAGCTTGGAAACATTCAGAAGTAATTATGATTACGAAGAGAATTGATAACCGCAGAATTACGGTCCCATTAGTCTGCTTTCGTGTATCAGCAAGGTGTTTGGGCGTATCATCCATTTCACATTGGAACTGGAAACGACAGACCGTAACCTTACCCAGCCATTGTACCACCAATCAGCTGCATAGGATCACAGACAACATTACGGAATCCTTCAATCGCCAAAGCCCCACTGGGGCGCTATTTTTGGACGTCGCTAAGGCGTTTGATAGAGCCTGGTACATGGCTACTTCGCTCTCAAATTCCAACGTCAATGGTAGCCATGCTATCGTCCTTTCTGAGAAACAGGACCTAACCGGAAAAAGTAAATTAAATCTAAATTTAAAGTTACTACTTATTAAAGTGGCTGTAAGGCTGAGGCTCACGTATGCTGCCCCAATTTGGGGTCATGCTGCTGTCAACCTAGTTCTGTTCTGGAAAGTCTGTTCTGGAAGTTACAACATCAAAGGATGTTAAGAAAAATGAAATAAACACAAGGATTTCAAAAGGCAACGCAGATGTGGGGTCACTAATTAGAACGTTAAAAGCAAGAAATATATCTAGAGTAGCCAACAATCGAATTTACGAAGCAATTATACGACCACTAATGCTGGCAATCACTAAACAAGAGGATACGAAATTAGAAATATGGGAGAGGAATGTGTTAAGAAAGAATTTTGGTGAAAACAGAGAGGCACAGGGAGTATAACGAACGAATAGAAAAGTAATGACCATGTTTGGGAAGTCAAAAGTTTCATCAATTACATTGAAAGTACTAAGAACGAGTTGGTTAGGACATACAATTCCAATGCCGGAACAAAGACTGGTGAAAGGCTTAGATAAGAGTTATCGATGAATACAGAAAGAACATTTGGCAATGAAGATAATAGGTTAGGTATCTACTATTCTTCAGTCGAGCAATCATGTCCTTGAAAAAGCTGCAAGAGGTACTGTTTTTGGAACACAAAAACGATTTAATCCCTACGTTGGCAGTGTTGTAATATGTTAGGGAATTTGCAAAAAAAAGAAAGTGTTCCGTCATATGTCGTGCCAATTTAACTTTCAAAAATAAGTAAGATATACTGTGTTATTATAAGCACTCTAACTTTTTAGTTGCTTCATATTTTTCAAATGAAGTTACCTTAATTTCACCCTATTTTTAGCATTAATCTCAGAGGTTGCCAATTTATTATTATTTAAATTAATCAGAGCTTTAATAAAGTGTTTCCTCAGTTTTCCAAAAATGAAAAACAGAAGGTTGTATTTGTAAGTACTAATTTTTCTCCGCTATCTTGATTTGTGGAATATTAATATTTATACATTTATTGCTTGCAGCGCTTGAGGAAGTGAAGTTATAATTTCAGTTAAACCATAAGAATCAAAACTAAAGCTTTACAAGAACCAAAGGAATGTAGAAATTTTACTTCAAGGTCTTTGAAATTCTCGTCTTTAATATTACATGTTTCACTGCGTCGTCCGAAATTTCGAATGATCTCTTATCAGTTACTGATTTGATTAATTACTCAAAGTAAACTTTCTTCTTCAAGTTAACAGACAACGAATATAAACAATACTATTATTACAAAATTGCTATTATTATTATTAGCAACAACGGATGTATTGTTTCTGTGGCTACCACTGCATATATTGTGTAGCAGCACTCATTTATTAGAGATAAACACGAACAGCCCAGAGACAATTATGAAAAGCAATCGCCGAAAACTCAAATGGTTTATTCACGTAAGCGCAGACAAATACCCGCTCATATATTCACCCAACAATAACACTATGTGTGTAGTTGAACGGTTTGGACAAGCACAAACATCCAGAGAAGAGGTCCGTAAACAAAAACATGGTCGGACGTTGCCTGGGAATGTGCTATCTCGTGAATTCTATACGTAGACAGTTTACGTCATGTGGACAACACTTGAGGAAATGTCTCACTGTAAAGTACAAGAGCATGTCGTCTAATCTGGTTCGATACTTTTACAATAAGGTTTTATCACTTCAGTAGAATGTGTTGGGAAACGAAAGGAGATTTTGCTAGATTTAGTTGTCGTGATCTTATATTGTGAGTGTGCGCAATCCAATCATTTTAGTAGATGTAGTAAATTCGGTAAAGTAAATACTACTATATTTCATAATTTAATCTAGATGATCCAAACGGGTTCTTGCATTTGTTTATCTTGTCCAAACAAAATTCTTATATATATTTTTTCTCGATTTATTAGTATTCTATACGTATCTTCTTCTTCAGACATCCGGCACTTAATAAAACCCACACGCCTTTTCCTTAATAAAAGAGTAATCCAAATTTTTTTCTATTTCTGGAACTGTCTCTCCCGAACTCTAAGAACCAATCAATTTCGATAGAAAAATGTTTCTTATATATATTGCGTGTAATATTGATTCCCGTCGGGTTGACTGTCCGCATACACGAGAAGATGTCTCCCCAAGCCTCCTGTCTCCGCGGGGAAATATGTACGCACTCTGCATCTAAACACGTTCACCCCCCTCCTCTAGCGGCGTCGAATTACGACGGGAACTAGAAAACATTATGGGATGGCTCACGTGGTATTGTCATTTTTATTAGGTGCGAAAAGTTCAAGGATGTGAATCTCTTCGCTTGTTTCGGAACGTGCCCCCATTTAGAAAAGTTCAACTGGAGCAATATGCTGGAAGCCTAATGTGACAATAAAAAGAAACCGCAGAGGTTGTGAGTTGTGGTAATTTGCTTTTTGTCCTTTTGTTCCATGTGTATATTTAGGCTGATACACAAGAAAGTGTTTACACACGTCAAAAAGAACACAAGGAAAAGATAAACCAATATAAATAATTAACTAAACTACATTATTAATAAATACACTTACCATTCAGTAATTAAATCGTCAAAATTATTACTAAGAAATTCCGAGACAGAGTAGATGCATTTAATTAAATAAGTTAAATAAATTTTCATTATCTTTTTTAAATAAGTTGAGGAAGATAAATTTTTTTTATAATTTTTGGTAAGGCGTTGAAACACTTTGCGGCATAATAATCTGTACTATTTCTGCTTCTGGTTAGTCTTAAATAATCTAATTTTATGTTATCATCGAGTCTCGTTGGATAGGTGTGAAAGTCACTATTAGTTTTGTAGTTACTAATATTTTCTTTAATAAAGAGGATACATTCCAAAATATATGCGCAATGTGTTGTTAGTACTTGCAAGGATTTAAAGGCCGCTTTGCAGTCCCAGGCAGCACTTAACCTAATACACCTACGCTGAATCGCAATGGCATCCATTAAATGACCCGAATAGGCCTATGACATTGCGTATGTCATAATTGAATAGAATTGCGCAAAGTAGACCATCCTTAAATATCTTAGAGATAGCTTGAAACACAAAGACCTTATCAGAAAAAGCTTTTTCATAATATATATTGAGGTTCGGTAAGAAACAAGCGAATATTTCTTAACATTTAACCGTAGGTTATCATTACCACACCATTCCAATTCTGTCTAGGTTTTATTGTGGTAGGTATGCATGAAATATGTCCAAAAATTATGTAGTTAGCATACGCTAGGTCTGAACAAAAACATGGTTGTAGAAGCTCGTTTATAAATATATAGTAAATAGCAGTAGTGCCAAATTTGAGGCTTAAGGAACTCCAATACGCAGAATAAATAAATTTGTTTATTCAGTATTGATAGATAGATTGACATTGTTGTTAAAGACTTAGGAAATATATACCTGCACCTTCTGGCTAAAAAACTAGGAACAAGAGTAGTATGTTTGTTTGATAAATTATTGGCGTACGACGATATCTTCACTTGTCAGTGCAAACATATGAGAAAGGCTATAGTAGCAGTATAATTTACAATATCAGGAAGCTGAGATTTTTAGTACCAAGTCACCGTGGATGAAGAAGCGAAAGCATTCATAATACCCATCGGGTTGGAATATCCGTTTTGTTCATTATCCTAAAGTCTGGTAATGCTTGTGTATGCTTGTGTGTTTGACAGATTTGTTGTATTTCCATAATCTGCAGGAATGGTTTTAATATTTTGTTCATTTTGTGATAAATACCACTTACAAGCGTTGTTTATTATATTTTTTTATTTAGTCACGAAGGCGTTTAAATTCATTGTAATGTGATATATTATTACTTTTAATACATTTTATTTTTAGTTTATGTTTAATTAAGTCTTTAAACCAAAATAACTGTAATTAGAGTAGTGCTTTCGCGAGACGTATGTATCAAATATAGAGGAGAGGTAAAAAGTAAGAACATTATAAAAATAGCAGAAGTCAAAATGTTTTTCGAGTATGTGGTTCTAAAGTTCACGTAATTGCGATGAATAGCAGATGAAAAATATGCCAATAATTTGAGATTTATTCCGGCTATAATTTATTTTCGAAATTTAATGACCCCAACTCGTAAATCCTTCTTATTTTTTCGTTACCTATCTAATAAAACATTCCGGATTGGATTGAATTAAAAATTCCAGTTCGATCCCAAGGAAATAACAATAAATCACCCGTCTACCTGTTGGAAATATAGGTTGCTCTTTTAGTTTTAGAAATAATTTGAAATATATTTATATTTTATCATTAAATATAATATTATTGCTGAAATTACTATTAATTAATTCTCACTATTCAAGATCTATCCCAAGATGTGCTGAAAGTTGACTTAATTATTAAACTATAAAGATTCTTTATATGCTTTGGTTGTCTATAAATCTCCCTGAATGACTGTCTTTTTAAAGGAAATTCATCTACAATATGATTTCTTGTTTAACAATATATATACATAAATGCAATAGTTGATGTCCACCGAATCATTGATTAAAAAATAGCAAACCACCACTAAATAAAGTTAATCAATACACAATAAAGGTAAGCTTAAATGGTGTAAATGTTACCAACGTACGAATATAAATAGGTAAATTATTTAAACTTTGCAAATACAGTTAAAATGTTTAGGTGATTAACTTCTAAAGGTGCCAAACGATCTTGAAGTGTGAATGTAATTGGAAAGAAATAATTTTTTATTCATATGTTAATATTTTATATTATCTTTGTTTACTGTCAAACTAAATTTTATTTGAGAAACAGGTCAAAAGTATTATTTGAAGAAAAATGTATGTATTTCCTTTGATCCAGTAATGCATCAATTTTTTTAAAATGTATTTTTCAGGCAAATCAAGTAAAAACTGTTAAAAAGGTAAATATTGTTCCCGCTACCTGAGCTCCCAATGCAATAATTTATGGTTTGTTTAGGGAATTATCTCTTGTATTAAAATTTGTAGGGATTCAGTATTTCACATATTTAGTCTCTGGATACAATTCTCTTTTTATTCCGTTTGATAAGCCATGAATGCTCCCTTATTAATGCATTTAAACAAATCTGTAGCTATCAATTTGTTGTATTTGTTACAAGGGAATTCCAAGTATGGCCAGAAAACTTCTGCAAAGTTCTGACTCGTCTTGGGTTAACTTGTGAATACATATGTAACTTCAAACTTGTTATCATTTACTGTTACCAATATGGTAAACAAAGAAGTTTACGAGCAACAAGTGCATAAATCCAGGGGAAGGTAATTCAACAAATATAACTGACTCAATTTTCGTCTTCCTTCCAGGACGCAGTGCCCATATCGGTTGCCGGTATCAAGGACTCGCATGGATCTCTACCGACTGTCATCAATTCTGTTGTCTCCTTGTCAAGATGTTAACCGTGGTCTGTAAACTATTCATTAAGTGATTTTAGATTTAGATTTAGCTTATTGATAAGTTTGGCATATTTTTTCATTCTTAACACATTGGCGTTTACGGTAATTTTGTGGTTGATTTTCTATTGGTTTTAATGTATTTATATACTGTATAGTGTAGAGTTTGAATGATACCTTATTTAAGAAATTGCTTATCTTATCGGTCTTCAAAGGCTAAAGCCGATTGCTGGAGAACGATTGATCTCAAGCACTCAGTGAACTTCCATAATTTTGGGATTGGCACTTCTGCGGCTAGAGGGCATAGTGTGGCAGGCATTTTTTTGGAAGAAATTTTGGATCTTAAGTAATCATTTCAGCAACATTAATTTTACAGAATAATATAATCCAAAACCTTCATGTTCGTATTGGTAGAATCAGTAACCATACTGACAAACTTGGTCATTAATTAACCGATAAAATGCCATTATAGACCTATGGCTTCTTGTAAGAATTACCATGTCAAGCAAAAGTAATGAAAGGAGTGAAAACATTATAGACGGACTCGAGTTTCGGCCTATCAGGCATCGTCAGCGTCCTTCCTTTCCTTATTGCAGGCCGTTCTAATCTGTGTATTGTATAACAACCTCTATTGAGGTCGTCCGCTTGGTCTCCTAGATGGCAAGTTTGGACATGAAAAATGTTTTTCCCAGCAGGGAGGAAAGTTGTACTTTTCTGGCATAGGGCGAAAAGTGAATGGCATTTTTATGATAAAACTGTATATCATCATATTGACCAATGAAATTACGGCATTCATTACAGTCGCAGGCAAGTCACAGGCTAAGTTGACAGTTTCCAAAAAATAATTGACGATTAAGGTTACTATCTATCATGTCACTCACCGGTGTGTTTTTATTGTTTTTAGACAAAATTAGTTAAAATTGGACTGGCTGGGAAAAAATTGTATTCAAACCACGTGAGGAAAATGCAAATGCAGGCCTTGGGCAATTACATAATATTTGCTCGCGGCCTGCAATAGAGCACTTTCATCCCTTGGCTTGAAATATACTATTTTTTTCTCTCCATAGCAACTTCATTATTTAAAAAATAATGTTAGGTATAGGTAAATTCTTTACTGGTGTATAACTGGATGTATCAGTGTGTTGTTACTAATAGTTACAAAATAATTAACTTTAATTCTTTTCTTTATTCTCCCTACTTGCTACATGAGTACACACTTGTCTGTGTCTGCCTGCATTGTTATTCAATGTGTGTCAAGAGTGCAATCTATATCCTAATAGATCCACGACATAAGTGTAATAAAGAAAAAGGAACTCGGTATATTTGTTTACTATTTAGTTGTTAATTTGTAACATTCCATTTCAAAACTGTGTGTTATGTAGTAAAATTTATATTATTTTTACGATGCATTTTATCGTAGTTTCCTACTGAAAACGAGTGCAAAGAAACAGAAACTACCGAAATACCTATGAAACTCTCCTTGTTTGAAATTATCGTTCGTATTTGATTGCCCGTTTAAGGCCAATTAACGACTTATGTCAGAGGCTGAGATAATGTAACAGCAAGAAATTCGTTCCTTACAAAAAAGTATCTTTATACGTACTTAATTATTCACTGACAAGCGATCTCCTCATCCAAGTATTCACGGACGGATAATTTGAATAAATACATCTCATACAATGAAGTGACAACCAGTACCGATGAATGATTAGTGTTTACAAATCATGACAGCATTTAGAAAAGAATAAACATAGCAACGCACACACGCATTCATTCGTATTCTCAGAAAAAGCAAATGTAAAATGAGAATAGAAAGCGCGCTCGAAAGCCCTATAAACAAAAGAAATATTGACGAGCGACGCCAGATGCGCGGCAAATGAGAATGTGGCATTCGATTATTTCTGATTCGAAAATTTTGATGGATATTCGCCCCCAGTAGGAGAAACTGTTCGATTTGATACTTCTCGGCTCGGTTCTTTTCTCTTCGGGCGCGATTATCAATCAATTTATGTGCTTTTCTTTTTCTTTTCTTTCAAATTGCGCACCACTGTCCATGACTAATGTACGCTACCACTTAGCTTCGGGTGCTCTATGGGAGACCGTCGACCGCGGTGTGACTGAATACCTATCGCGATGAACCGAAAAAGAACAAGACCGCAGTATGCAAGAAATGTACCATAAATAATTTGAATGAAATTAAATATTAATGCGATGTATGCACCGAACTGAGTAACAGCCTATCTCGCAATTTTCGGCAATACTCCTTTCGCATAATTTATCAAAATCGGGTCATGGCGTATCGAACAACACAGTGAGTATTTGGCTTTCTTAATTCCAATATTATTTTTTCAGCAACAAAATTGCGATCTAGTTTATTGTTTATATGATGCACCATTAACAGTAAGCTAACACTCCTTCCTTGCCTCCGAGATTATAAGGAATTTAAATAATATCGGTCCAACAGCGCCAAGTAGCTTCCATTCCCTTCGGCGTAAATGACATCCGCCTTATAGCCCCGCTACTTTCAGAATTTGCATTGCACCCGCTCAACACATATGTAGTTGGCGAAAATTGGGTACCAAGCAACTAAAAAGTACTTCAATCTCCTGATAACGTATGCAAAGTACAGCGATTGCCTGCGTGTTACCGAAGCAATGAGATATCCTGACAATAATCCCAAGAGACCTAAAAAGAGATCCGGTAATATTAGTGCATGATTGTAAAAAAATCAACTTAGTTTCGAAGGTCACACTATATTCCATTTTAATACCGTTAATATTAGATAGACACTGTATACCCAATGCTATAGCCACAAGAACAATTTCTTGTGGCTTTCATGAGACACAACACAAATACCAGTCGTAGATGATCTTTATGTTATATCTTGCAGGAAGGTTGCATTGCGGAAATCCTTTATAATATGATAAATTTTTATGTACATTAACTAACACGTGAGAGTTGATACTTAGGCACTCAGCCCTAACCTTTTCCACCTTTCAGTGTAAAGCTATGCTGAAGTTGAAAAACAGGTTTGAAAAAAGATTTGTTATTTAACACTAAAGTTATTGCGTAACAATTATTGAAAATACTGTTTAATTAAAATGCAGTGTACACTGTCATTTCTATCATGAGAAAAAATAATGTAGAGTGCTGCCGTAATTTCTTGATTTATACCTGAACATCATCAACAACTTGCAAAAACGATCTGCAAGCAAAAAATCTTACTGTTAAACGTACCATTTCAGAAGGTGTCAACGTATTATTGATTGCCATCCTCAGCAGAATCTACAAAGGAAGGTAATGTTGGTCGTAGCACTCTGGGAGATATGCACCACAAAGAACCCCGCTCATGTGGTGCATACTTCCCAGAGTGCTACGACTGACATTATCTTCCTTTGTAGATTCTACTGAGGATGGAAACTTAGTTGTCGAAATACGTATCTGGAATTCTCCACTCATCAAGGTGGTAAGGGAATTTTTAGTCTAATATCTCACCTAACATTTTCAATACATTACCTGTAGACGTATTTTACAAGATCTTTTAAATACAATTTATCAAGACAATCTTGCGTAATTACGGAAACAGGTAAACTATTTATAGCCGTTGCTTAGTATTCATCCATCTAGGCATAAGAACGAGCAGAATCTAACATGAGACTATGACCTACCCGTCATATGAGAGAGCTGGTAGGTTCTTTGATTTATCGTGCTGCTCTTCATTATACGAGTGTATGGTTCATATATGTAGATATGCTTCCTCGTGAGTCTTTATCTGGTAATTAATAAAACACAATCCGGGACATAATTAAGTTAGCATTAAATCTGTATATTCCATGTCGGCATTATTAATCTCCTTTCTCTGGGTAATTTATGCAAAGAAATTGTAGCTTCTCAAATGTATAGAAACGGCAAAACGGCATGATTTATTGTATGTACTTATAAACTAGTTTTACTCGTGGTTGCTGATATAAGTTGATGCCGTCCCCTTAGATAATAGAAAAGATTAATCGTTACATTAAGCAACAATTCCACTATTAGATATTTCCTTGATATATATACGTTCGGTAGTAAGAACAATTTTTGTTTACTTTATAATTGGTTTAGGAAACTTTCAGAATGAACGTAAATCAATCCAACATTAATAAAGCATAAAATAGATTCTGGTTGAAACATATTGATTTAAGAAGCGTCTACATTGCCATGCAATTTTAGCGCGATATAATTGCATACATATATTCATGGATTTAGATGGCCCTCGATTGTTGACAGCATAATTGGGAAAATTAACGTATTAGAGAACTGTGCAAATTTATTGTTTTATACGACCATTGATCTGTATTAATTAGTGCAGTCTGCATTATGCAAAAACGGTCTATTCGATTACCTATTATCTGGAGGCTAACGCAATGTGTTTACCGGTTTATGCACCGGTAAATGGTTAATTTTTAGGGTTTGTTAATTAATTGCCGAATACTGTGGCCTTTGATGTGCAATCAAGGGATGGCAATGCCAAATTAACTCTAATCATGTGGACCTGAGCAAGGTGGTTGATTTATAGTCAATTTATTTAATAAACGGACGCACAAACGGGTTTATTAAATTTCACTTGCTATGGCTGTATAAAGATTATTCATACACCGATGATAATAGGGATAGCTATGTTGCCTATATTGCCGTGTATACATATTAAAATATTATTATTAAAGTTGCCTAAGCTATATTAAATTAACTTTTATTGAAAGACATGTGAAAACTAAATATCACTCACTTCAATATTACCAACGACTACTATAATACGTCATTCATTTTCATTTTAGTTCTTATTCTATGGATGGATTCATAGCAGAAATAAATCAAAATTTTGTGAACCTGAAAATTTAATTACATACAGATTAAGCGAATATAATTGTCTGTTCACAGTGGTCACCTTAACACATGCATATGTAAACTATTTTTGGAAAATGTTTACTAATGGACGAGATATCTCTTGTGTATTTTAGAATGGAACTATTTGTACTATTTGTAGTACAGAAACAGCTTTCAGAGACAATTTCAAGATATATATTACACTAAAAATATACAGATCTATAAAAATGCATAGTGATATGGTGGTAATCGTAGCACTGCTTTATATCTCTACATTCTCGAAGTAGGTATATTCATACATAAACATAAACATCAGCTTCTCTTAGAAAATAATGCGCCACGTAATTA
>JARFOC010051126.1:0-20333 GCA_031763485.1 Osmoderma eremita | reverse complement strand
GAGGATGGCAACTTAGTTGCCGAAATACGTATCCAGGAGTTCTTCACTCATCGAGGTAGTAAGGGTATTTTTTTATTATTTTTTACTATTTTAAGCCACCGTATCCTATTTTGTATTTTATATCAAAATAATTTTAAACTAAGTTTTTCAATTTAATGGCTATAGTACCAACTTTCTTGAATTAGAATCTAAAATATTACATAATTACAAATTATGTGTCTTTAAAACAAATCCCCAAATAAGTTTAATATTTAGTATTTTTACATCCCGTGTATTGTCACAAAAGTATATATAAAAAGCATTACAAACGCGGTTTGCGTTTGTTATTAATGAAGATAAGCACTATACGATGATAACCTTGAAGATCACATAAAGCGAAATCTAACCTAAAACTGGATAACTAACTCATTATAGGGAACTGCACGTGATTGTATTTCATGGAAACTCCTTTGAACTCAGCGACAAGTTTATGAATTTGAATATACAATCACGTCCTTCGTTTTTTGTCAGAGCTAGTGCCCACTTCCTTTACCACAGTCATATATTGGCTTTACGGAAATTCTGACGCTGAGTGTCATTAGATTATTCATATGTATTTGAATGCAATTATAATCATCTCTATTGATTTCAGAATATTACTTGAAACCCTAGATTGTCTGAATCATTAATTGATTGTGTATAATACATAATATACATGTATATTGCCATGATCTGCTTGATCGATTTGTATGTTCACCACTTTCTTTTTTTAAAATATTCCGTAACTACAAGATCTATTGACAGGCGTATTATGCATGTTGTTTGTTATTCGGAAATTTTAGTAGGCGTTATTTGGTAGGTATATTTACGCCCGAGAATTGAATAATTAAATTATTCAATTCTCTCAAGTATCTCTCAGCCGATAAGTCGGGCATCTGCTCTTTTAAAAAGAGTCCAACCGGAGATAGCTAATGGGACAAAAACATCTTAGTACAACATAAAGAAAAATACTTCCTTAAATACACATTATGAATGTAAAACACATACACCAAATACACAACACTACATAAAAAGGGCTTCCAGAAACATCGTAAACTCATCAAGATATTGGGATATATTCGGAAGGAAGAACACCGTCAGGGTAAATTCACGCATCAGGGTTGCTGAGTTCGATTTATGAAGGATCAATAAGATTGACGAAAAGAAAACCTTGTCTGTGGTAGAAGTAACCATGGAAATAAGCGGGATGTTTAAAACAAATGAGGCTTGTTGCGGTTTCTGCCATCGAAGCGTCGCTTGTAGTTTAAAGGAAGACGGTAATTCGGTAGAAAACCATACTCATTAGAGAAAAGGTTGGCACATATATCATCCAACTATTAAAGGAAGTTACTGGAACGGGAGAAGAAAAAGAGAACGGAGTTTTGGACCCGGGAAGATTGAAAAATAATGAAAAGAAAATTAAGAAGAGGGTGGAACACTAAGTGATACAATTTGGGTAATTAATTGTATATTTTTAGGTAGTTTCTTATCGGAGTAACGTCACAATTTAATATTCCTTTTGAATTAAGTAAAATTAAAAATTCCGAAGACATATTTTGTTTGTTCCCGCGGTTGCCTACATCTGAGACATTTGAATTTAGGTTAGAATCTATCTGTCACTTTGACACACGACAATATATCTCTACTACTAAGGATACGACAGTAGTTCATGAAATTAATGTATATACAGGTTGTCGCATGACGAACTGCAGCAGTAAATATGTGGAAAACTATTCAGCGGAAAAATACTAACAAGGGTTTGGTCTAATCGAGTAAAATGTATACAAATTTCTAGCAGTCCCGGTTATAGCGGAAGTGACAAAAACCTTTCTTATTTTAAATACAACACCTGTATACTATTACACTTTTGAATTGTCCTTAAAATCCTACTTCGAATTTTTGTAGGGATATCTATACCTAAATTCATTTATTTCCAGATATTTCGATTCTTTG
The DNA here is from genome assembly GCA_031763485.1 of Osmoderma eremita. Lineage (NCBI taxonomy): Eukaryota > Metazoa > Arthropoda > Insecta > Coleoptera > Scarabaeidae > Osmoderma > Osmoderma eremita. The sequence continues at coordinate 18,362 of JARFOC010051126.1, read as the reverse complement.
CAGAAAACTGACATATGCAAGCCCTTAAATAAATGTTTTATCCCATATGTGTTTCAGGTTTTCCTCAATCCGCCTGGGATACTTACAGATTGAAAGTGAATGAATCAATGTGTTGTATAAAACCTATTATATTTTATACAGGTTGTGCATAAAAATTTACAAACAAATTAGTTTCGAATAATTTGTGCATTATTCGAAAAAAATAATCAAAAGTATCAGAGTCCCCTAGTTTTTTCTGCATTATTATTATTTAACGTTAAAAATAAGAGAGATTTATTATTAAGTTCCTATACCTATCTGTAAGCGTTTTTGAATTATTTCGAAAAAAAGTATTTTCTTACATTTTAACAAATATGTCGAGTTAACAGTAACAATTGCAGTGGAACTGTCAATATTGTGTAAAATGCCAGCGCGTCTTAGCTATAGAAACAAAGATTATTTAAATTTATTTATTACATATGGAGAATGTAATAACATAATATCAAGAAGATGTGACACCTTCGCTTTGCGGCATCCATAGAAACAGAACCCATCGGCAGTGCTGCAAAACGTATTGTACAAAATTTTAAAAACTATGGCTCAGTCAGAGCTACGGTTTAGATTTACAACAACACAACTAATTACAGGAATAGAATATGATATTCAATAAAATGTTAAATCTCCTTTGCAAATTTGTTACTTTACTTACTTTATTATTTGTCCAGTTTGACAAACATATACCTCCTCGCATCCACACATCAACCTATAGACACTAGATTTTTTATTTCTGTGAGTTATATCCTTATTTTTTTAAATAAATTTTGCCAAGTTATTATTAGTTTTATAGGCAACGTTAATGTTTAGTTAAAAATTAGCTATATGGTTTCATGGTTTACCGATGTAAGTAAGAGCTGAGGATTTAACGTAATTAATAATAGGATAAACTGTCGATAAAACCTTATCGACAGTTTATGGATGCGGGAGGGTATATGTTGGTGAAACTGCTATAACTTTTGAAAAAAGAATTGCCGAACACAAAAAGCAGGATTCGACTTTCGCCAAGCATGTAATAAAAGAATATTTTTAATTTTGATTTCAAAATTTTGCATAAAGAAAACAAAGGTGCTAAATTGAACATGTTAAAACATGAATAAACTCAAAAATTCAAATTCATTATTTAATGATCAATTAGAATGCAATAATTCACCTTTGTTAAATTTACGTTTTGATTTATAATTTTTTAATAATTGTTTATTCTTCTAATTTTGACTAATTGTAAATTTACATACGTATTTTGTCAAATTTGACATATTTGAATAGTGACAAAAGAAGACAAAGTTGTATTGTATTCGTTTTTAGTTCAGTCTGACGAAGCCACTATGCGATTGGAACAATTGTTACTGTATAATAAATTTGTGAAGGAGATTTAACATTTTATTGGATATTATCATGGGCCTTCACCAAATAAAGGACGAAGTAATTCAATTAATAAAATACTATACTTATTAAAAAATATGTAAATATATTTAAAAATATATAAATATACCTCTGGGATTACACAACAGCTGTTTGTGCGTGAGGATGTCTGGAACTACGCAATCAGCCGTGCTGTGTGATCTCAGAGGTATATATTTTTAAATATATTCACACACTTTTAATCTTTGAACGTAGGTGCCGGATATTGGCAAGAATCGATTTTGATTTAAAAATTATGATACAGCAAAAGAAATTAAGTTAGAGTTGTAGATGCTGTAATTAATTTTACAAATGTTCAAAATTCCGTCTTAACCTCCAAACATTTATCACACCTCTGCACCACCGTATTATAAGTAGCTTTTCTACTTGTATGTGGAGATAAGCTCTGAAAAGCATTCCTCGCACGTTACATACAACCTTTCGTGGTTGTTAGTGGACTCGCATAAACTTGATTTTTCAGTGTTAGATTTTTTTGTTTGTTAGAAAATATTTCTGTACAAAGAATCGAAATATCTCGAAAAGAAATGAATTTAGGTATAGAGATTCCTACATAAATTTCAACTAGGATTTGAAAGGCAATTAAAAAGTTTAAAATAAGAAAGTTGATTTTCACTTCCGATATAACCGGAAGTGCTAGAGAGTTGCATATATTTGCCAAATCGTTGTTAGTATACTACCGAATAGTTTTTCATATACCGATCGTTGCAGTTAGTCGTACGACACCCTGTATACATAACGCTGCTTTTATGATACTGTGTATAATCATAAATATATATTTCCAAGTTCGCTACTATCTATCCAGTAACACTAAAGAATCTTTTCTAATATGCAACGGTGTTTGCCACGTTAAGGCAAAGTGGAGTTTATTTTGTTATGCACATACTTATTTAAAACATTAACATTAATAATATTGATACTTATGAATGAAATGAAATGCACTTGAAATACTTCAATTACACGTAAAAGACAAGCATACGTATTTTTGACAAAGTAGTTTTGCCAATAAATACATTAAAATATAAATACCCTTCTGTGAGGCACTAGACAAAATTCAAAATTCTGACAATGCTACAATATGCTGACAATATACTATATTACATTGATTTTTAATAATTTTAGTAAGGATGTATTTGAGTAACGTGACGCACAGGGCAGAGGTGCAAGCCCACTGTGATTTTGCAATACGTGGTCCCAAATATAACTTGTTTATAATGGAATTTGTTTAATTAGCCATAATGACATATGATAACACGTTTCAAATTTATCAATGTATTATGATACAAATTAAGTGGCAAACACTCTTGTTGCGTCAACCAATGATATACATATCAGTACGCTCAAGTAGATATACCTACCACCGTACCGATATTGGGTGGGAAGGCAAGCGAAGGTATTAAGAAATTTCATCAGCTGATCACATTTCACTTCAATGAGCGTTAGGTTGCGTTAGGTGGTGGTTGTCACATCATTCTCTCGTTAACTTTAATTGTATTCACCGATCTGAGCGATTTTTTAAATTGAAATGGATGTCTATGAGACAGTGCATACAAAGAAATTTATTTCATAATAATATCCTCCTCCTCGTTCCTCCTCCTCCTCCTCCTCCTACTCCTCCTCGTACTCCTCCTTCTCCTCCTCCTTCTTCTTCTTCTTCTTCTTTTTTGCCTTTTTCTTTTATTTTTAAATGGCCGAACCATCGTAGCTGTTTCGTCTCCATAAATTCCACTATTCTATCATACCTGGTCTCTCCCTCGATTTTTCTTAAGAACATAATTTCCGTCGCATTCAATTTACTTTCATGCTTTTTATTTGTCGTCCAAATTTCACTTGCATACGTTAATGTAGGTCTTGCTATTGTGTTGTATACCTTTAATTTTACTTGTTTATCAATTTCTGTTTTAAGTTAAAAAATACCCCTTACCACCTTGTTGAGTAATGAACTCTGAATACGCATTTCGGCAACTAAGTTGCCATCCTCAGCAGAAAAACCACAAAGGAAAATGTAATGTCAAGCGTAGCACCCCGAGGACAAACCTCTTCTTAGACCGCCACTATCAAACATATTTCTGTTTTACCTAATATTGTCGTGTTAATTGCATTATAGATATTTTTTGTCTTCTGTATTCTATGCGCTATGTCCGTTTCTATTCTTCCGTCCTCTGTTATTACAGAACCCAAGTATTCAAGTGCAGTTACTATTTCAGAGGTGTCTCCGTCTATTTCCATCTTTCTCATCTCTTCATTATGTTTGTTGTTTATTATCATCATTTATGTTTTCTTCGAGTTTATCATTATTCTCATCACTTTCTATCTCCTCTTTCCATCTTCTTACTAGTCCTTTCGCTTTCGCATATGTATCTGTTATTAGGACAAATATAATAAGCTCCGCATATAATAAGCTCTCTATTTTTATTGCTGTTAGATGGTACTATCCTATATTCTTCCTTTTTACCCAAGTCGAGGTAACCTCTAGAGAGAGTCTTGGATTAGGGAACTGTCTGGTTGCAAATGGAGGTCGATTTGAACCCCTATTTAATTGTTTGCGTTATTGGATGGTATTTAGTTTTGGTTCTTCGTATTTAAGAATGTTATTTTTAGTGGTATATTAACATTTTTAAAACATTTCTAGAATTTATCTATTATTTACAATCAAGAATCCGTTTCTTTTAATATTCAATCCTTTCTTTTACAGTTTCCTTTTTGTTTATACCTTTCACATTTTTTTTAATTTTTGAAGGTTTTGCTCATGTGATCTGATATGACCCTTGATATTGTGTTTAGAAGAGAATTATTTTTTAACTGTATGTATTAAAATAAAATAAAACACTGGATTTGTTTCACTAAATTTAATCAATTACTCGACATATGTTTCGGTCTGTTAAACCATTTTCAAAGAGTTTTTAAACTGACTGTTGCAAACTTACATTAAGTTTAAAAACTCTTTGAAAATGGTTTAACAAACCGAAACATAATATGTCGAGTAATTGATTAAATTTAGTGAAACAAATCAAGTGTTTTTCTTATTTTAATACATACAGTTAATTTATAATATTTCACCAAGAGCCTACCGCTACATCCATCAACAATATTATTTCTTAGCTTATTTGGCATTTAATTCTCATCATTTACTTACCTAAGAGATATCCAAGAACATTTTATACCGAATACTATTGAAACATCTGGTAATATACATTTAAATAATGCATATTATTGTTAGAGAAATTGTTCTATAAACCTACTACAGTACAAAGTTTATGCTTAAATGCATTGTAGACTGCAGACGCAGAAGAATAGAATTTAATTCCATTTAATTCAAGAGCGAATTTTATAAAGCGAACTAAAAGTATTTAAATCGTTCCTTGGAGGAATCATTCCCACTTATGGTATGATTCTTTTTCATTCGCGAACGAATAGAAATCGAAAAAGAACCATTCTGTGCGATGTTCAATCTACGCATTAGAAATACGTGTTTTCGTTGTATAGATACGCATGTATGTATGTAGGTCTTTAGTTTTTCAGATTTCGGCTCGTAATGGCGTTTTGTGGCGTTTAATCAGTTAATTGTTTAAGCCCTTTTAATGTTTCTTACATTTTAATGTTGTGGATAAAAGTGTTGAAGTGCGTAATTTTAGAATGTGGGCCGTGCTATAATTTTAAATAAACATAAAAAATAACTCAAAAAATATAAATTAAAAACAATGAAAAAAATTATTATAACAATAAAGATATTAACAAATTACATGGGGCCCTCGTCCAATTATATTTGTGTTTTTAAACATTTTTTAGACTTTTCAAGGAGACCTCCTTCAAATACATTTTTATTGTATTTTTTGAACATTTTTGAGACTCTTATATTTTCAAGGGGGTCTACTTTTTAAACCTTTTTTCAAACTTTCTCAAGATTTTTAAATTTTCAAGGGCACGCAATTACTTTATCTTCTTTATTTAATACTGCAACTTATTATTTTTAAAAGGGGGCCTCCTTTTTCATTTTTTTATTTAATTTAATTTGCCCCACGCTACACATATTTTATTTTACCTTATTTTATATCGGTTTATCCATCCTGTATGTATTTAATATGCTATTTTTTATATCCCTTACTTTATTTGGTTCTTTAATAGCCCTTCCTATACATATTCCATTTTAATTTTGTTTTATTTTACCTATCCTGTATGTATTTTACCTTATTTTAGTTTATTACATTTAATATAAATAATTTTAATTTTTAACCACCCTATATATTTAATTCGTAGAAGAAGAAAAAGAAAACTATATTTCAATTTAACTGAGTAATAAAAGCATAATAAAATAATGCAATAAAATTTTTGAATTTAATTCCCGCACAATTCATTTCCAATAAATTCCCAACCAATCCATTCCCAAACAAACAAATTAAATTTTTCGATTCTCCGCACCATGGTAAATACCCAAATTTATCTATTACAGCTGATCAAAAATTCTCAAAATCAACCACAGGTTCACCCTCTTATTAATCGCAAAGAGTACTCCTTTAAAACCCATAAACAAAATTGCATAAATTCCTAAATTATTTTTACAAAATCCATTCTTCCTTCAATGCCGAAAAAACACTTGTTTACTTTGAAAGTTTCTTTACATTCTATTTTGTAATTTTCCTTTAATTTCTAAGTTTCCTAACAAATTACGGTACCAATGTCCAGAACTGTTTACGATTATTGAAAGAAAGAAAATATCGTAATCAATAAAAATAATGCCTGTTAGGTAGTTTATTATTATAACAATTTATGTATTGCTACTGGATACAATTCATTGCAACAGCACTAAAAAAAGAAAACAATTTAAATATGTAATTTATTTAAAAAATGGAAGTCCATTACAATATGTATATTAGATGTAATATACATATTGATGTATCATATATTTGAGTTTGTTTTAATAAACAGATAAACACATTGTGCCACAAAACAAAAACGTTTCTATTTTTATTACATGGCATCATAATGAATTCTGCATGTGTTCAACGACAATCCTGTTCGCAATGACAAATTAATATCTAACAGTACTTACGTAGTAGCGATATTAAAAAAAGCGGTTTGATAAACACTGGTTATCTCAATAGATTTAATGCGCAGTGATCGCCCTGTATTATCAATTAGTTTACATGTTCCTCGGTGTTTACGTCCATTGATTAAAACGTTAACAAGCAATAGAGAAACATTAAAGTTTCACGTCTGGTTTTCCTCCATAGTGTTACATTCAAAATAATTTAGTCAGTATAAAGTAGACCCAGGATGTACCACGTAGTCGTGACTGACAACATCGAGTTTATACATGATTAAAATATACGATTCTGCGCAAATGGACTGTATTCGATACTATTATCAGATGACAAATGACAACATCGGACAAATGGCTACAACAAGGAAACGTTCTGGATTGCGGTCGTAAAGTCTTAAAAGCATGATTGTTCGAGTTATGCGAGACATAATATCCCATGTAAACACGCATCGTATGAACTATAATTATTTATTTTGTGAGTGTGTCGAAATTGTCCTGCCTACGGTCAAATTGATCGCGGGTATAATACAAGATTGGCCCACACAAAATGACATCACAGATGTGTGTATCGGGACCATGCACAGTCCCTGGTTGTGTATTCAATTTTGCCGGAAGTGTATAAGACATAACACTAAAATACATACAGATATGGAAATTTTTGATTTAGGATGCCGGTTTCAATGTATTATTGCTAGAACGCTACCAAATCGGACCGATAAAGAAGGAAGTTGCTTCGCACTTATTAATAGATACTGATTTTCCAACCTAGCATGTACTTTAATAGGCGAATACAACACGAAACATAAATGCAGAAATTCAGTTTTCTTTTTTAATAAATGTAAAATATTCTCATGAATTATATGCGCATATAATTCATGAGGGTATTACCTTCGCGCCAGAGTATTGGTTACAAGTAACTTTGTAAAATATTCTCGTATTTGCACTTTAGGTTCATCCACGTTTAAATTTCGCCACCAAACTAAATTGGGGGTTAAAATCCAATCAATCATTTTAGCTTGCTATTTAGCTATTTATATTGGGTACCCTACTCAGGTTCCAAATCTGAAAATTAATCGAAACCCCAATATAACAAGCTGCTCTTCGACGAGTATTCCATTTCTGACACTCTCTATCTCCCCGTTACAACCTAAATTCGCCCGCAATATAAAATTTAAACTAGTCTGCATTTTTCTAAGCTGGACTGCAGTAGAACTAGAGCTTGGGAGGAAGCAAGCTCCTATTTTACCTAATTATCGACCCGTTTAGATTTTATGAACGTATTTATTGTTATTTAACAAAATATAATATACTACACTCTGTTCAGCATAGTTTGGCCAAGGGAAAATAGACACACACCACGTTATTCTTGTTTCTAACAAGAGTCTATAACAACTTCGATGGTCAGAAGTGTATGTGCCTTTTCTAGATTTATCAAAAGCTTTGGCTTAATCAACCATGATTTGCTGTTAAATAAATTGCCGTCCTGTGGAATATGAGGCACTATATATGTATAACTTGTTGTAGTCAATATCAATATTTCCTCAAAACGTCCGGTACGATCAATACTAGGACCACCACTCTTATTGTTAATCATTAACTATCTGCCAGGTTGTACGAATAAAAATTTTATAAGGTATGCGGATGATAATGCTTGCGTGGATGCAGCAGTCAATATAAATGATTTGACAACACGCATTCGGAACATAATTAAGAAACTTGTTCGATGGTTTACTGGCAATGATATGATTGTGAATACAGATAAAACGGTATTTATTAACTTTACACCAACAAGAAAAGAGACCGAGCGCAGTTATCTGCTTACAATTGACAAACGACCAATTCAAAAAGTTTCATCCACAAAATTCTTAGGCGTACATACAGATATGTATGTTGGTTAGTCAATGCATTTCCATATCAAATAATAGGATGCGGTGGCTTAAACTAGTAAGAATAAAAATAACAGTTCCTTTACCACCTTGATGTGTGAAGAACTCCGGACACGCCCATGGCTTTGTATGAGGCCAGTAGTTTTCGGCTTTACGATTTCTCCAGAAGCCGTCGCTAATCTCTTTAGACAACCATGCTGCTTTTTCAATTCCATCTAGTGCCTCAACGAAATTTTCATCTCGCAATAGCTGTCTGATCTGGGGTCCTGCAAAAATACCTTCCTTTACCTTAGCATCATTGATCTTAGGGAATTTACTCCTCACGTATGCAAACCCACTGTTAGTTTTATTCATCCCTTTGACAAAGTTTATCTTCAACCAAAACTTAATGTACAAAGGGGGCAAATAATTTTTTTTGAGGATCAACAAGTGGATTGCCAATGACATTCTTATTTCCTGGTGTCCGTGAAGTTCGTTTTGGCCACTCCTTCCTTTTATAATAATTTTTTCTATCCATTCACAGAGAAAACAACAATACTTTGTGTAACCGAGTTGCATGCCGAGCAAAAATGAAACAACTTTCAAGTCGCCACAAATATTCCACTTGAAGCCATTATACTTCATCTTTTCCAAAAGAAGCTTCATGTTGTCAATAAGATTCTTTCAAATCGCTTGCATGAGCCAAAGGAACGAGGGGAACTTATTTCTATTGTGGAGTAGTACCGCTTTCAACCTTAATTTGGAAGAGTCAATGAACAAACGCTACTCATCTGTAATATATTCATGACAAAGCGTCTTTATAAAAGAACGGACGTCGTTACAAAATACAAGTCCTTCTTCCATAGAGTAGAAATCCTCGAATTCTGCATAACGATTACGAAAAACAGCAACTTATGTTCCACTCTGAAGAAGATTTCAGTCGTTTAATCTGGAACATAGAAGTTCGGCTTGTTTCTTAGACAACTTTATATCGCGGACGAAGCCGTTGAGGTCTCCTTGACTTAGAAGATGTGGCACACAACAAGACGAATCAGGTTGAAATGTTGGATCCAAATACATATTGTCGCTTGCAAAACTTTCTTCGCTTACTTCGTCATCATCTCTTTCATCGTCGCTTAGTGTCATGTTTTCTAGAGGTTTAGGCACAGGTAATTCCGCATTGTGAGGTACTGGTCTCAGTGCAGATGGAATATTAGGATATTTTACAGTATGTTTGGATTTAGAAGTCATACCACTTCTATTTGTAAAACAAAAATAACAATCGGTAATATTATCTGATGGTTCCCTCCAAATGATAGTAATAGCAATATATTTACCACTTACCCACGCTATAAGAAGGGTCTGACACACGTAACACGGCAAATATGGGTAGCCCAGCTTTTGTTTTCATCACCTACTTTACACTTGAAATAACGCTCATAGCCTTTTTAAGGAGAGGTGTGATAGGCCGTTTTTGATATTTAAATGTCAATTCGTCGCAAATGTAGCAAAAAGAGTTCGGGTGGTTTACACATTTCCTTGGCATTTTACGTGTGAACAAATGTTCGCGGTTTCACTACAATAGCTTGAACGCGCCACAACGCAACACTCTTTAAAACGTTAACAACGTCAGCGTACATGTTCATTCATCGAGCTCTAGCCGGTAACTGAAATAGCAAGAGATGCTGTCTAGGAATGGGAAATGTAGGTCTTAACGCGTCAAGACATGTTCAAACATTAACCATTGCATGCAGCTTGATCAATTCCGAGCTCTAGCCGACAACTGAAATAACGTCAAGACACGATCTCTTATACTACATATCTATGCCTACATATTTTAGGTGGATAAGCGAATATCGTGGAACATAAAAAGCACGGGTGATGGGGAAATTCTGAACACATAATTGATTTCAGCATGTAAAGGTATATAGGAATCAGGCATTTTTGTGCTTGGGACAAAAAACTTGTTAATCAGTGTAATCGACGAGTCCCGGCGTTTCTTCGAGAAAGACGCACCTGAATTTTAAATAAATTTATTCCAACCTTTACGTGCTCAATGTATAGTCTTTTTAAATTGGAAATACGATGTGCGGGTAGACTTAGGTAGCAGCAATGAGATGACTTAATTAAATGGTGCTCATTACTTTAATTGGAAATATTTCGCATCGGTTTTGATGATTTGAGCTTAAACATTTGAACACATGTGGAAAAGAAAAAACCAAGTGATACCGTTAAAGATGGTGACATACAATTTTATGCGGTAAACATTTTGCCGAGGTTAAAATTAAAATTACTGTTATATTGAATATTGAAAATATTTGTTTAATATTGCGATGATCAAAGTAAAACGTTTTCTTATCTTTTGTAACATTTCTGAAAAAAAACACTTACTTTTGTAATAAAAATACAAAAAACATATGTGTAAACTTAATAAACACACATTAGCATTGCATATAAACTCAACAAAGTGAAACTAAACAAATACACAACATAAAAAAGCACTTAAAGCCTTTTCGAAAAATGTCATAAAAGATTAAAAACGATTTACCTTAATTATTTCAATTTTAAACAAATATTCTCAATGTTCAATATTGGTAATTAAAATACAGAACAACATTTAATTAAGTCGTTTCATTGCAGACAACCCCTGGAACAAACAAAATAAATGGCCGAAATTTAAAATTTAATCAATTGAAAAGGAACATTTAATTTTGATGTGCTGCTTTTAACAGTGGATGATATAAATGGCCAAAATTTGTTTTAAATGATTAATTTTACTCACAAATTACTTTCTTCTTCATGATAGCCCAAGCAATCCTCCCTCGACTGTTTAAACAAAATACATATATTTTACACACTATTTCATCAAAAAAAGAAGATTTCTGCCAATAGCCGGGCACGTACGTTCAAAAGATGAAGTATATAAAAAATACATTTAAAAAAAGAAATAAATATAAAAAAATAAAAACAATAAAAAAAATATAATGTTAAAAGCAGCACATCAAAATAAAATGATCCTTTTTAATTGATAAAATTTTAAATTACGCCCATTTATTTTGTTTGTTCCCGGGGTTGCCTAGTTACATTAAGTGCATGCAACAAATCCCATACCCTAGATATTTCGAATTAGGTTAAGCAGCAATGAAACGACTTAATTAAATGTTGTATTTTAATTACCAATATTGAATGTTGAGAATATTTGTTTAAAATTGAAATGATTAAGGTAAAACGTTTTAATCTTTTATGACATTTTTCAAAAAAGCTTTAAGTGCATTTTTATGTTGTGTATTTGTTTAGTTTCAGTTTGTTCAGTTTACATACAATGCTAATGTGTGTTTATTCAGTTTACACATATGTGTTTTTTTGTATTTTTATTACAAAAGTAAGTGTTTTTTTTTCACAAATGTTACAAAAGATAAGAAAACGTTTTACTTTGATCATCGCAATATTAAACAAATATTTTCAATATTCAATATAACAGTAATTTTAATTTTAACCTCCGCGAAACGTTTACCGCATAAAATTGTATGTCACCATCTTTAACGGTATCACTTGGTTTTTTCTTTTCCACATGTGTTTAAATGTTTAAACTCAAATCATCAAAACCGATGCGAAATACTGACAACTAAGGCAGAGAGCACCATATAATTAAGTAGTCTCATTGCTGCTATCTAAGACTACCTGCACATCGTATTTCCAATTTGAAAAGACTATACATTGAGCACGTAAAGACTGGAATAAATTTATTTAAAATTCAGGTGCGTTTTTCTCGAAGAAACACCGGGACCCGTCGATTACACAAGTTTTTTGTCGCAAGCGCAAAAATGCCTGATTTCGATATACCTTTGCATGCTGAAATCAATTATGTGTTCAGAATTTCCCCATCACCCTCGCTTTTTATGTTCCACGATATTCGCTTATCCACCTAAAATATGCAGGCATATATATGTAGTATAAGAGATCACGTTTTGACGTTATTTCAGTTGTCGACTAGAGCTCGGAACTGATCAAGCAGCATGCAATGGTTAATGTTTGAACATGTCTTGACGCGTTAAGACCTGCATTTCCCATTCCTAGATATCATCTCTTGCTATTTGAGTTACCGGCTAGAGCTTGATGAATGAACATATACGCTGACGTTGTACACGTTTTAAAGAGTGTTGCGTTATGGCGCGTTCAAGCTATTGTAGTGAAACCGCGAACATTTGATCACCAGTAAAAATGCCAACGAAATGTGTAAACCACCCGAACTCTTTTTGCTACATTTGCGACGAATTGACCTTTAAATATCAAAAACGTCCTATCACACCTCTCCTTAAAAATGCTATGAGCGTTATTTCAAGTGTAAAGTAGGTGATGAAAACAAAAGCTGGGCTACCCATATTTGCTGTGTTACGTGTATCAGACACCTCTTATAGCGTGGGTAAGTGGTAAATATATTGCTATTCCTATCATTTGGAGGGAACAATCAGATATTTTTTTGAATATATTTTTTATATACTTCATCTTTTGACACTATTTCACGCTTGGTAAATATTATAAGACCTGAATACGTCGTATACATCTTATTAATACCTACTTATCACTTGACACCCCCTCATTTGTTATCGGTTGCTAGCTCATTATCAGGAAAAGCGTATGCCATTCTCACATATATATGTATATAAAAAACACTGTTCATCAATAAATAAAACAAACAATGAGCATACTAAAGTATAGTCTTTGTCATAGAATAATCTTTCTCAGAAAGAGATCGTGGATTGAGTAATATGCAGCTTGCGCAAGGTGTTGTTTTAAGTGTTTTTGGAATGGAGAAGTTTTAAGAGATTTTAAGTTTTTTTTACTGTGCTCAGCAATGAGCGCAGTAAAAGTAGTTATAAACTTTTACATATTGATGCGTAACACCTTTTTGTATTTTAACTAACTCCATTTTTTGTGAAAGAAGCTACCAAACTCCAGACCCCTTGTACTTTTGCAGTGTGATAACTCATATTGTTTAAAAATTCCTCGTAATGATTTTTTTATAAACAATGCATACACATAGTATGCACTCAAGGAATCATCAAGACCAACATTACCCCATGATGTTCTTAATGCTTAATACAAGCAATATAAACTTGATACCAAAGGATCGATATGAGCTATGAGGGTTAATAACACATTAACCCTCAACCGCTATCGTGGGGTGTTTCGGCACCCCAGAAGTCACTTCTTCCTAAATTGCTTTGAAACAGTTATCGTCACCTTTCTAGGTTTCCAGGTATTCTCCTATTCAAATGAGATGTATAATATGCTGTAATCTCTTATTTACCCTGTATTACAATTTTAACAAAAAATAGCCTTTGGGGTGTCTCAACACCCGCACGATAGCAGTTACGTTAGATTTTTTTTTAAATAGCGCAACTTTTCTAACCCATTGTTTGAATTTTATAGTGATAATAGCCATTGTACTCTTTCGGGGAGATCACAGCTCTTTGTTTTAGATTTGTCGTACATGTGTAGGGGATACACTCATTTACATTCGACTTCGAGGATTTTTTATAAGTAGCATTGAATAATATTGTATTTTCCCTGATTTTTGTACAATATACATATATGCGACTCAAATAGTTTTCTTATTCAGTTCGTAAAAAAACATAGTGTCACCATTGTTCGTTATTTTGCTTCCATAATACATAACAACAATATGACAAAATATCTGACTGATGAACAGTTAGCAAATTTTGCCGCAAACTTTTATGATGATATGAGTGAAAGTGAATGCCCTGGTGAACGTGATGATGCTTTAAGTGATGCCAGCAAGTGAACAAAGTGATAACGACACATCTTCAGAGGTTGAAGTCGAATCTGAAGACGAAAGTGATGAAGATTTGGGTAATGTCAGTACAGGTACAAGTTACTTTTATGGACGAAATCGATATAAGTGGTCCAAAAATTCTCATGCTGTTTCGCATACCAGATCCTCTAATATTGTGATTCACCGACAAAGGGTCAGCAAAGGGTCCAGCAGTAAATACTCCTCCTAGAACACCTTCTGAAGCATGGTCTCTCTTCTTTACGGAAGAAATCCTAAATGAAGTATTAGAATATACAAATGCAAAAATTAAGGAAACGAGTTTTTCTTATGGACCAACGGCTAGTTTTGTGGGACATGTGGACATGATTGAATTAAAATCATTTCTGGGACTTCTAATTTTGGCAGGAGTATTCAAATCAAATCATGAAGATACTATAAGTTTTTTTGCAGCGGATGATACGGGAAGAGATATTTTTAGAGGTGTTATGTCTAAACAACGGTTTTTGTTTTTCTTTGCAACGCTAAGATTTAACGATCAAACAACTAGAAGGAACAGGATTGACAATGATAATAGGTTTGCTGCAATTTCAAAAATTTATGAAATTTTCAATACAAACTGCACGAACAATTTCAGTTCCAGCGAATATGCAGTTGTAGATGAAATGCTTGTTGGATTTCGAAGCCGCTACTCTTTTCGTCAATATATCAAAAGTAAACCAAAGAATATGGCATCAAGATTATATGCATGTGTGATTCAAAAACGCCTTAACTAATAAATTCATTTGTTTATACAGGAAAGACAACCGAACCCAATCCAAACAAACTTTCGGTTCCAACACGTAGTGTACTAAAATTAGTTTCCCCAATCGTGAACACAAATCGAAATGTTACAGAAGATAACTGGTTCTCTTCTATAGAGCTATTGAATGAATTGAAACGGGCTGGTCTGACATATGTTAGGACACTTTCTATGAATAAGCACCAAATCCCACCTGCATTTTTACAAACTAAACAGCTACCAATAAACTCCTGTAAATTTGGATTTACCCACGATAATACGTTGGTTTCCTTTGTACCAAAAAAAGAACAACTGTGTCTTGTTGATTTCGTCTATGCATCACAATTGAAATATTGAAGCAAATGGGAAACCAGAAATGATAAATTTCTACAATGGTACCAAAGGTGGAGTCGATGCTTTGGATCAGAAATGTCTGACTTACTCCTGCCAAAAACGAACCAGCTATGTTAGACATTTCACATGTCAACAGTTACGTAATTTTCTTAGCTATTTCAGACGATACAGTGAACGTGACACAAAAAGAATTTTATAGTCGTTTAGGGAGAGAACTAATCAATGACCACGTAAAAAGAAGATACGAAAGAAAAGAATTGTCAACTAAGCTAAAATCAATCATCAAAACTTTACTAGGTTAGAAACATCACAACAACAGCCACAAGAAGCAGGACCTGTAAGAACCTACAAAAGGTGTCAGATCTGCGGCCGAAGCAAAGACAAGAAAATAAAAACCACGCGCCATAATTGTCGTCAGCATGTATGCAAGTACCATTCTGAATTACTCGTAAAATGAATACAATGTTTAGAAAGGTAAATTGTAAGAATTTTGTAAAAATCTGAGTACATGTAAAAACAGCATGATTTTTGTCATATAAAATGTACGTCGCACAACGTCATTGTCAGAATTTTTATATAAAATGTCAATGCCATTTTGCTTTTACAGGGAATAAGACCATGGTTTCTAATAGCAGAAAACCTGAAGACATCTTAAAAATACACCGCAGATACCTTTGTAAAAAAAAAATCGTACGAGAGAATATTTTTTACATTTTTCTATATATGTAAAATTTTCTGTTTCGTTTTGAATGAAGTTTTGTTTTTTCTTAAACATATCGCAAGATAGCAACTAGTTTATTACGCAGAGGGTTCAAAAGCAGGAAAAAACTATAATCAACAAAATAACTAAATATTAAAGAGTGGGATGTCAAAACACCCCACGATAGCAGTTGTGTTACCTGAAAACACGATACTACTTGAGGGTTAAACAGTCAACGTTTAATCCTAAGAAGGACGTTTTACATATTTGACATTTAAAAATCATATGCCCGAAATCCGGAAGTTGAAATAAGTTCACCTTAATGCTTCTTTACATTGAGTCAATTTAATATTGCTAATTAATGCTAATAAGTTTTGTAAATTGTTCATTTAAATAAATAATTGTTTTATTGAAGTTGATACTCCTACACCTTACTTTTACAACATATACTGCATTACGAAATAAATTATGTATATCACAGTCTAGCTTCTCAGATACGTTTTGCTACAACTAACAACATTAGGTCGTTAACACAAATTACATACGTTAAAGATATAAACTAGTATATACGACTAACTTCCATAACTATGTTTATCCTATTACTTCCATTCAAAAGACAACCTTGACTTCTCCAGCCTGAGCAACGCCGCTACAACAATAATTCATAGATGAAGCGTAATGTATAATAATTCTAATTCGGCAAAGTTCAACGTCTATTTGCGAACCCATGAACGAGCACAGATACAATTACAAAGTTTACAGGACATGTACCATGTTGAGACGAAGTGGGTGTACAGTGTACATACATATGTATGTAGGTATGTTATAGTAACGTACCGATAATTGCTGCCCGGTAATTCTTCTTTTACCGGGTATCTTGTCATGTCACGTGTCACTTGCCGTGTTCCAATACCGAATAAAATTCTTTCTGCTTCTCTACCGTACCTATATAATGGTATCGCGGATGTATTGTAGAATTTCCCGTTATCTAACTTCCGTTAAAGTTTCAATGCTTCATTTTGAACTTCAAACGCAGATTGTAACGATGTACGATCTAATCTAAGAAATTTAGTTATTTGAAAAGACAATGCAACTAGTTACATTGCTCGTGTCTGATATTTATTTTGATAGAAATCAACTTTCACATTTTCTACTATCTCCTCCCATCAAATAAAACGTTAATACTATTTTGGCAGTGTTCTCAGCAGATTTAGATAAAATGTAGGAAGACAAACATGAAAACGTACTAAAACAGGAACAAAAAATTTTGTAGCGTCCACTGTTAAATCAAAAATAAACGTTAATCACAATAAAAACAATGGCATAACACAACTCAGGCTAGGTATAGGCGGAAAACAGAACTGCAATAAAAATAAATAAGAACAATAAATATTTTTATACATATATAGGGTCATGAGATGAATATGAAACAAAAGAGACAACTTCAAAACACAAAATGTCTAGTACTGAATCATATTTATACCATTTACAAATAATTTTTATTGATAATTTCATTGTATGGGTCCCGTTCATAAAGATAAAATTGAGGTACATCAGATATCAGGAATTTATGAAATAAATTATAAAGAATGTAATGTAAAACATATTGGACAAACAAGGCGACCAATTTTAATACGTTTTAAAGAGCACATTGCTCATTTTAAAGGAGGTAGACCAGAAAAGTCTAATGTTGCCCAGCATATTACTGAAACAGGTCACGGCATGTCAACAGATAATCTTAGGTTAGTGAAACAAGTCCTTAGTCTTAGAGAATCGGATAGTTACTAGAGTATTTATATTCATTCATTCAGATTAAGGACAAAGTTATGAATCCTGACAAAAGACCCATCCAGCATTCTAGTTTATACGATCTATTAGGATAAATTGTATGGCAAGTGTAAACAAATTTATAGCGAATGTAATATTCAATATGCTAATTGTCTCGTTGTATTTGTTTAGACTTCTTATGTTCATAATCCAATAGTTTGTGTTTTCCATTGTACCAATATTTACTCATTGTAAATAGAAGTCCTATTATTAAGTGGATTGTTACGGTTCAGTGAGCGTGACGAAGTACGCTTAGTGTACCGGAACGATCAGGTAGTATAAACGCTGATTCATTTTCGACCCTCAGCATGGGGATCTCGCTTATTAATGGAGATAGAGGGTAGATTTAAATTTGGCAAAGTTGCTAAATTTTGTGTTTGTTATGAATCCGAAGAAAGAATAAGCATGTGACAAACGACGTTCGAAATTTTTTTTAAACAGCACTTTTATTGGGTCTTGCAGAGGAGAACGAAAAACACATTCTCAGGGTCACTTTTTATCTTCTATCTAATGGTGTACTCGAAATTTTTATATGACGTTTCGATTCC
>JARFOC010051098.1:0-20339 GCA_031763485.1 Osmoderma eremita | reverse complement strand
GCTGTCTGTACGTGAGGAATGCCTGGAACTATACAATCAGACGTGTTGTGTGATCTCAGAAGTATATTTATATATTTTTTATATACTTCATTTTTTGAATGATTAAAAGTAGTTTAGATTTAGTTTCGATCATCTGATATTATAGTGAGTTTAAGTAAAGAGTAATAATTAACGTAAAGTGCCTACATATGCGTAAACACAAGTTAGACATATTGTCAGTGGCGGCTCGTAGTTCTTTTTAGTTGCTTGACAGTCGATCGTTACCACCTAAATAACAAGGCCGCAGCGCTGAGGTGTGACGTCACCATAAAAAGGTATTGGTGAATACATGGCTCGCATTTTAGTCTGAAATATTAGTTTTATTTGCAACGGCAACTCGTGAGTATTTTTAATGGATGGGCAGTAACAGGTACAAACACTGAACATTTATTACTGTTATTATCATTATTACAAAATAAATTAAATGTCTGAAAATTTTCATATTCTTTAATTATGATTGAGTGAGCAGCCACCCCCGACGAGCCACCACCGCATATTGTATATTTTTGCAATTATCTAATAAATGTTCAGTATACAAAACTAAGATATTTAAAACTAATTACATACATATATTTAGTTGTGTCAATTTGTTCTGATCTATATCAATACTAGTCAATTTAAATTTGTTTAGTTGTTTATTGAATAAGAATTTCATGCATACTCATTTTATTTTGAATATTGAACTTTACATATATATTTTTTATTTTAGACATGTTAATTACACAGTGACCGGCATAAAGTTTGCAACATGTGGGACTTTTTAATATTGCGATATTGTAATAACTTTTTGGAAGATTGATTCAGCGTGTCTGATAATTCAAAAATTTACTTTTGAGTTATTAATATATCACGTGATTACTGATATTGCAGAAAATAAATACTATACTATAAAACATCAAGGAGTAAGATTTGTTACTAGTTGGTTGAAAAGGCTGCTTAGAATTCAAATTGTGCGAATTTTTATGCCTAAATAAATTATTGTGTAATCGAACATATTGAATCCCCAAAAGTGTTTACAATATCTTAATAACAAAAAATCCCATATGTTGCAAATTTATGCCGGTCGCTGTATATCAAAAAGAAACAGTTGAGAAAAAGTCATATACATCTACAGATACATTCGGTTATAATCTGGAATAGAAATATGTGTGATTTCACTCAAATCAAATTTCCATAATTCTTTATGTTGTTATTTATTTTTTCCTTGTCTCGTTAGCAGTATACAAAGTTTAATACTAAAATAAGCATAAAAAAATAACGGGAAAAAACAGAAAATGCAGATCTTTGGTATTATTTAAAAAATAATAAGAGGTGTTATTATATCAAACTAATGGTTTTACAAAGTCTACATTCTTTTGGGAAGTTAATAAAAAATATCAATTATTTATCAATTTTAGCATCATGACTTCGTATACTACTAAAAAGGATATTATTTTAAGATATAACGAAACGCCATATATAATTCTCATAATGTGCAAAATAAGTTATACAACTGTTCAGAACGTAAACTTGTTTATGTTAGAATAAATTA
This sequence comes from Osmoderma eremita, assembly GCA_031763485.1. Classification (NCBI taxonomy): domain Eukaryota; kingdom Metazoa; phylum Arthropoda; class Insecta; order Coleoptera; family Scarabaeidae; genus Osmoderma; species Osmoderma eremita. Next base: position 18,769 of record JARFOC010051098.1, on the reverse strand, counting down.
CAGTAACGGGTGATAGGCTTGGAGAAGCCTATATGGGCTGTATTTCTAAAAGTGGTAAAGTTAAAGAAATTGAAAAAAGGAAAACTTCGTGAACTTTACCAATTTTGGAAACAGAAACTATTGTTGTTTTAATGCCATGTGAAAGACTAGATAAAACGACAGGATATCTTTGAAAAGTATAATGAATCTTATTTGATATCGTGCGTTCTTTGTATTTGTATTGGGTGAATAGTTTGTGAAACGCAAAGGTAGAACATGGGAAACATCTTTCAACTATCGACTGGGACAAGAAAAACACTTGTGTAAAAGTATCCCTTGTAAGCATATGGGCTAATATACGGTGTTTTCAATAAAAGATGTAACCCAAGTGACTTCCTTTAAGTATGCAACCAAATTACGACTACGTAACTTTAAAAATTAAAATCCCTATTTGATAGTTTTCAGTTGCAAACTGTTGTCAAAATCATTTCTCAAAATATACTGATAAAATTGAAATTTTCTTTAGCTTTATTGATAATTACATGCGAGTTAAGGAAAAGTATATGTTCCAAGCAAATATTACTTAGAGATATTTAGTTGGTTGCCAACGCATTTCTTACACAACCAAGATTGTAATGGTCACGTGGGTTGCATCTTTTATTGAAAAAACCGTATATAGAAAAAGTGTATAGGTTTATATATTTTTAATCAATATATTGGAAACAAAAAGGAAATAAAATGTAGTAGAAGTAATTGGAATCTACGATATTCGTATTATTTCATAATTTTTATTCTTGGAAAATGTGTGCTTTTTTCAATGACAACTTTTCTTCGTGAAACAAGAAAGCGGCTGGCCTTTAATGATTAATATTATGTATGCCTTATATAGAGCTACTCTAAATATATAATTTGAAAACTTTGAAACCTCAATTTTAGGGTAAGCCTTTTCGCCACACATCAGGCACAAACTACTGATTATACAATATCAAAACTGCAATAAGAGACTAGATAAACCAAGTATTTATTGTACTTGTTAATAAACCCTATTAGTAATAATTGATTCCCTGTTCAATATTTACAATATTGTACTGGGTTGATTAAAAATAATTAAATTATAAAAGATCTTGTTTCTACAGATATTTTTTTACTTCTGTGAATATTAATATATACGATCCATAACGTAGCTGTACTAGCATTTTCATTAGTATATGTGTATTATGTAGCATAATTAAATAATTTTGCATGCAATATACCATTATGGTGCTAACATTTTGTGTTGTTACCCTTACATCTTGTAGTTCAACACGAGTATCTCGTCCAAGAAATAAATCACCACCGGAAGCAGTGGATCCATCTGCAGAACCTACTTCGAAGTCCCGGTATTATGAAGAAAGATATAGGGAAAGGGAATCAGGAAGACGTGAACAGGAACGTGAACGTGAACGAGAACGAGATAGAAGGGATGAATCGCATCGTTCACGACATTAAGATAGTTTGTATTACGACAATTACATTAATTACATTCAAGAAACTGTTTTTAAGTATAACTTTAATTTTATGTAAGAAAATATATGAAGTTTCAACAATGGGTAGTAATAGATAATCGTAAATTGTAAATGTATGTTTTTTAATTTTCTTTAAGATGAATTCCACCCACTATCATTTGTTTTAGTAAATGATACATAAGTTACAACAGTAACAATTTTAACACTAAACTATTTTTAACGTTGTTTAGTTTATCGAGTAAGGAGTAATTTGTTTATATTGTAGTGCAACTAAATATTTGCAGTAAGTGTATAATGTGTTGCTGTCACATTTTCTTTAAAAATGTTCGTTTTGGCACTCAATTTATATAATGCAGTACCTTATGGTTACTATAATTAATATTTTGGAATACAACGTTTTGTTTAGCTTAAAGGATAGGACAGAAGAAAGAAGACATCAATAAGAAGATTGTATGCTATTTCATAAAAATAAGTGTAACAGAAACTATCAGATTTTTATTTATTGTTTAACACCATATATTTTGATCCTTTCAATAATCGGGTCCCCATGTTTAGTTTTAGTATTTTATTTCTAAATCAGACTTTTACCGTATTAGCCTTCATTTCCTATGTATACATTATTTTCAAAATGAATTAAAGCCTTACTGTAGAAAATTTTAGATTAAAAAAAATCTACATTTTATTTTTTATTTAATAAACTAATGTACACGTACTAGTATATCGGTCTTGATCCTTATACAGTGAGAGCGATTGCTCTATAGTCACCCGATGTTAAACGAAGTCGGTTCTTCAAGATAGCATACAACCCAACTGCTAACGATAGATGTAACAAATGCATTGCAATACCTATTGACGAGGAGGTGTACCAAATTTTTTCTAATATCAAAGAAACATGAAGTAATAATAATAACGGTCACTTTATGAAATTAGAAATAATATCGTTGCTTCTAAAAATTAAATAACCTCAAGAAACCAAAGAATATTAAATGAAAGATTTTCTTAAAAATAACGGAATAAATCTCCAAAAAATGATAATTTTATTAGAATAGAAATTTAAAACGGTCAGCTAAAGGTGCAACCCCATAATCTATCTAGAAAATTTCGGCGAATATTCAACAGCTTTTGTAGTAATATGTTTTGCCTGCAGTAATACTAAATTAATTGCAAACAGCAAATGGAATTAGGAAAAATGAGAATCTGCAATGCATTCCATAGCCAATACGTAACTAAAATTCCTGGCGTTTCACGCATCTAGCAGCTGGCCGTAAGTCCCCTTGTTTTATTTCCGAATATCACCGACTACTATGGGTGACTATAGATGAATCTCTAGTACTGCATATACATATGTATTCATTTTATAAATGATATCTGTTTCTTCTCAAATAACTGATATTTTAAAAATTACATCAGCATAAATACAATGAACTGAAGTGAACGAATGAATGGAAACAATTTTACATTGTAAGTGTACAAAATTTGATTCATATGTGCCCCATCAGTATTTTCAAGGTAGAAGTTATGTAGTCCAGGGAATAATTTTTATTCCAATATTGCCAATGTTTAACACGCAACCTTTAAGGTCAGAAATTATACTTTTATTTATTGACATCGAACAATAGGTAAATTGATGGTCCATTCAATGCAATATTTCTCGGTCCGATTTTTGACTGTTTTCTACTAACCATGCTCGAAATAACGTCCGCTCTGCCCAGATTTGTCAGGTGGTGGATTGTAAATACAAGCGGTTTCCTTATTCGCTTAAAAACATAAGGATGCATCTTTTCATACCCGTATTTTAAACATATACCTGCGTTTAAACTTCATTCTTGTAATTAAATACTCCTATGGATTTTCCAAAAATCCCCCAACTGACCAGGGCTGACAAAGTTTTGCGATTTCATACGTATGCGCGGCTGGTGAAGACGTTTTGGGTGAGCAGTAGCTAAGATAGTGCTTCGTGCGACTTCGTATGTATTTCGTGAAGTCTTCATATTCTTTTTTTTTTTTTTTTCGCATCATTATCTGAGTTTGCGTTTATAGGTGAATATGCTTATTGATTTTTTAAAAATAATATGCACGCGACCAAAGCGATTCATTTGAATGAACTGAACCATCAATTTATCTGTGATTGAACGTTAAAAGGTTGTTCACTTAATCTTATTAGAACTAGTCAACCATCTTACTAAAGATGAAAATAAAAGTAGCAATGGCTCATATAAACTTGTTTGCAATACATAAATGAAAATTTGCGAACTGAAATATGGGAGTTTCACCTTTCGTATCAAAATATCCCAAAAATGCAGGAATGTTTCTGGTTAAGTTTTTATTTTGGTAATGATTAATGAAGTACAAAAAAATTCTAATATTAAGATTGTAGTTAAAATATTTATAAATTTCTATCTTAGGCTGTGCGCGCGAAAAATGCAGTTTGGGCGAAAAAAGAAATGCTGACTCGAATGGTGATGTGCAATATTGATGCTTTTAAGTGTGATAGTATCCGATACTTTCGCCTTGGGTATCTGTTGTACCGATACTTCGTATGTATCAGATACTTTGCAGGTAACAGACTCCTTGTAGGTATTGAGTATGTTGTAGGTACCAGTTACATTTATCGAAACATCTTCACTCTTTAAGTAACAGATTGTCTTCCATACAGATAGGTAAATTACTGGTTACGCTTGGACTTTGGTGATAATACAAAAATTTAAAATAGTGGTATTTAGTTTTTAAATAAACTCAATAGATAACGACAGATTTCCTTCTGTACGATTCCCCCGATTATCGGTTGCAACAAATAGCACTGAATATTGGTTACCAATGTATGTATCGGTTTCTCTTGTAGTTAGTGGGTATCGAATATTTGAAGTGTCTGATACTTTTGTCAGTTAGTATTATATACTTCAAATATGCGTCAGTATCAAATACAAATGTATCGGATAAATACTTTCTGCACATCACTATATGTAGTAAATAACTACAAACACTAAGGGGATACACAAAAACGGATAAATTGGGGTATTCTTACATTCATGTTCTGTAAATACGGACCCGTATTTTTATAATGCAAGTAACGTTTATATCATACTATAAACATTAAAATACAACTATAAAGCAGCTACAGCGAGTGTGCAGGTCCAGTCTTATACTTGTCCACTTTTTGTACTTGCTACAATCACGTCGCTAGAAAAATAGAACAGGTTGCATCTTTTAATGACTTATTATTTATTCGCATATATGCACACTCCATTAAAATCTGTATGTTGTATTTATGCGACTAAATAATTGGGCGACTGAAACTCGCAAGTGTGCGCATGCTCTATCTGAAAAGTTTCCCAGTGTTCTATAACTATTCTAATATAAACAGTAATAGAAAATAGTTTAATACAGAATATATTACAGATATTGCCTTTTATGATATTTTTAGATCTTGTTTTTAGAGATTTAGTCAGGGTCGTCTTACATTAGAAATAATAAATATGTATGTACGGTTACTTTCACTCGAATGGAAAAGCGATGTTTTCAACTTAAACGAAAAATGGGGAACTTTAAAATCTAAAAGCTTTCAATCAGCTTTCAGCAAATAACTTGTTCCTAATTTATTTTTTAATATACCAATGGGATATTTTTGGATTGGGATAGAACCGATTAGCGCAGGTACCATGTCGTACAGTTATGGATTCAGACGGTGATACATTCTTTATCAAACGTAAATAACTTGCCCTCTTACCTTGTCTTACATACCGTATATTCATCCCAACCTGAAAATGTTCTGTGGGTGTATCTGTTTAACGTTGTACTATGTTTTTTTTTAAATATATATCTAGTTTAGATATTATTTATTCAATGAATTTAGATAGTTCTTGTATTGTGTATCTACAAATACATTATGCACGCATTTCCACATAGGCAGCTATCGCAGCATCGTTACGAATCATTTATAGTATCGTATGTTTGGGAACCCCTGATATCGCAGATATACGCAAAGATAGAATCACTGAAATATGTGTATGTCTATTAAATAGTAGCTTTCACTACACCTCTAATTTTAATTTATGTTATAATTCACAATAATTAGGAAAACGCTAAATACTTGGTAAATATATTGTCTTTAACTAACCATTCTATTCAATAAGTGCAGTAATGGAAGTGTGTCTGTACCATTGTACGACATTGTTTCTTTTTCTTATACACAACTACAGTACATTTTAAGAGTAATTATCAATGTTTATATTTTCACACTCGCCGCAACGCGTGCAATTGATTGGGCATTCATCGACCGACCGCACTGGTTAGCAATACATCTTATGGTAATTATACTTTACTGCCGGAATGTGGCTTCAAAATTCTTATAGCAAACTACTGGTATGTATTATTTTACTTTGATTTTTAAATGGTAAATATAGTCGAGATCGTTTAGCAGCAGTGTTTTGACTATCATATCTACGCGCTTCCTTTTTTCAGTTTACAAAAAACTAGGCCTTGATGCGAGTGTCAGCATATTGAAACAATTGTAAGTACATATCCGAGATTTGAGGAAATCCTTGTGCCAATCATACGTGTGTACACAACGTTATTAATATTTGTGATACTATCGATCGTATATGTTCGTGATTGCAGTGCCGTTTGTTTATTTAACTGTAAATTTAATTTATGTCGAAAACATGGTGGTGTATATAAACTACAAAATTTCCGGAGCAAACTATGTAAGTACCTCTTAACCAGATAATTTTGTTTTGTGTGTGTATATTTGTCTTACAAAAAAATAAAATCTTATTCAGTCATCTTTTTTTTTATTACTTCCCAAATCTGACTTTTTTTTTGCAAATCAGTATTTATTTTAAATATTGCTTAAAACACCAAATCAACAGTATGTGCATATACAATAAATGAAGACCCGCAAATAGTGATTGTGGAAGTGTTCCAATAGATAGAATATTGGAAATGATTTGAACAATGCCTGAATGCCTAGCACGTAACAATAAAATTAGTTTACAAAAATGCTTTGTCTAAACGGTTATAAATAGAAACAAAATCAGTAGTCGGTTGTACTTCTGTAAGACGCACGACATTGTGGTTGGAGCTGATAGTACATACATACTCTACGGCTTTGCTCATACTTGGTTTAAGGCATTTTTTTTTTTGGTTTCAGAGGGAGCGCCACTACAATGGTTTTTGTATGTGGTCAGTGAAGGGTGATACACATTAGTTGTGTTTAAAATTCGTTCAATGGTTTTATATGAAATCAGTAGACTATTGTGTGTCATTTCACGAGAATTGTTGAGGCGTAGGGCCTGATAGACTATCATTTATATAGGAAGCCGGATAGACTGTATCATTTATATAGGAGGCCGTGATACACACACATATTTCTTTCGAAGGTTGCTTGTCGTACGTTGTTCAGCTGGGGCATTTCTAGGGGTGGCGTGATCATCCTAGATATTTTTCTTGAATTTTCTATGCGCATTTACGATTTGAGTTTAATTTGTCATTTTAAATTAATAATAACAAATGAACGATAGTTTGAAGGGAAGTGTCCGTTGCATCTTACTTAGATTCATATAAAAATTAAGAACATTAATGAGGGAAACGTTATGGTTTATAATGGGTTTATAATGCACAAAAATCTTATAACATCGATACATCAAAAAACAGCTATATCGCTACTTCCGATATATAGATATTTCCTCAATTATTCGCGCATCATTAATGCCATCATAGTAATTAAAAAATAGTTTTATTAAACAAAGAAAATATGACGTAGGCTTCTACGGTCGCAGTTGCTGTATGATGCTAGGAAAGTAAAGAAGATATGTTTTTGGAAGTCTGTTTGAAAATATAACAAAACTATAAAAATATTCTTGTTAAATCCATTTAGTTTAAGCAAATTTTCACTTCGTAATAGCAACATTTCTAGATATAGATTCTAACAAAATTGTACATAGCTGTATTCATATTAAATTAATTACAACTACTGTACGACTTTGAGATAGGTTTGTCAAATAAAAAGTGTATACGTAGATACATATATAAATAAAATAGATATTCGAAAAAAAAAAAAGTTGTCTTTTAAATTAAAAGAGATTGATGTTTTCTTTTTATTAAAGGTATTCACAAAAATCGATTTGTGCGCATCTCCAATGGGTGGCCACAACCTTTATCGGCTGAATATAAGAGTGGTTTGTTAATAAAAGCAAGCATTTACCTATTTTAAATAATATTATAATTAAAAAATACCATATAAAATTCAAAATTAATTACATATCTTCTGTGTCTGAATCAGAATCTGCTTCCATAGCTTGTTTCGCAGATTTTTCTGCTTCTGCGAAAACTGCTTCTGGCACTTTTTCATGCCTTCCCTTTGTGTCCGCAGAAACCCAGGACAACTCCAGCTCAAAGTTTTTATCCTTCAGTTCATCATGTACTAAGTATACACTGAAATATAACATTTAAAATACAAATTTATACCGTATCCTAAGTAACTCACATTCTTGCAGCTTCTTTCACTAATTCTTTAGTACTCATATTACTTAACTTTAATTTTTCTATTTCTGTTTTAGCAGACTGTTTTGCTTTTCCAATAGCACACCCATAGTAACCCTTAAATAAATAATTGAATTATTAGAAATTTTATCAATTGAACACATACAAAACTAGACAATTTTTTGTTTTAAATAAGCCTAATTGATTATTTGATCACAAATTTTCACTAAAGAACAAAACCTGATATTGATCTATTAGTTCATTCTAACATGCCAGAAACTATGTTAGACGATGACAAAATTTTCGCAAATGTATTCTAAAGAAAGCAATACTTTTGATGGTGCATACTGTGGTATACTCATAGTTTTCTTAGTTAAACTACTATACTTGTTTTTACCAGCTACTATAATACTTACATAAGACACTCCAGAAGGATCAATCATATACATTTGTGGTCCATCAGCTTCGTCATATGATCCCAAAATAACACTACAACCATATGGTCTCACAGCAGAATACAGAGTGTATGCATGCATATACATGCTAACCCTGTCATTAAGGTATTTAAGAGGAATACTGATGTTATATTGTGCTCTATAATTTGCAGCTTCTCTTCTTGCAATCTCCACAATTTGTCGAGAATCGGCTATTAAGCCAGAGACAGCCTTAAATACAAAAGAACCCAAAGTTTCATAATGAAATATATTTTTATACAGGTGTCTTATAAAAAAGAACGAGCCCGTAGCACCTTTAGGACGAATTTATTGAAACGAAAAATCAAATGGCTGGATGTAGGCTATAAAATGAATTGATAAAATTATTTATAGCCTTTAAGCGTTTTCAGGTTTTAGGGTCAAGTTTTTTTAAAAATTAACTACCTTTTTTTATGATTTTGATGGAGATTTTTTTTCTGAAAACAACAGCAATATATCGCATGACCTTTACATAACAAAGAAAGTAAAAATTACTATTTCGTCGTGTGTAAAAATACCACTAGCATTGGAAACAAATGAGCACCAAGTGTTGTTCAAAATTTATTTAGAAGCTCAAGAAAACAAAATGGAACGAAATAAAGGTAAAAAATTAGGTATTAGTATCTCCTATGCTCAAATCGTGCTCCTTTTTGTGCTAAACATTGGCGGCATCTTTGTGTAATCTCATATGTTGCATTGGATAACATTTCAAATAAAGTTTTGCAGCTCAATAAGTATCACTGCATTCCAAATAAACTCGAAGCATATCTAAAGGCTGGTTATTCTTTAAAAAAAAAAATCAACTTGACAGACCATGAGACATTTGTTTTTTCCAGACAACTTGATATACTAAATTATCACATTGTAGCACTGCAATGCATTTCATTCCTGCTTGATGCTCGTCATTTGTTTCTAATGCTAGTGATATTTTTACATACCACTAAATTATTTTGTTACTGTTTTTGAATTTTTTCTAACGTAAAGATATACTTGTGATACATTGTTTTTAGAAAAAAATTCTCCATCAGAATCATAAAAAAAGTAGTCTTTAAAAAAAAAACTTGGTCCTAAAACCCTAAAATGCTTAAGGGGTATAAATAATTTTATCAGCTCATTTTACAGCCTACATCCAGCCATTTAATTTTCCGTTTCAATTTATTCTTCTGAGCACATTATTGAAGTCGATTTAAAATACATATATATATTTGAAAAACAAATTTAATCATTTAAAATTCTAGGATACTGTTATAATAATCTTACCATTCCTACATGACTGTCGATGTTAAATATTCTCCTATTTGCTCCTGCTTCATATAACTTCGATGTGACCAATTTCTCAACTGCGAACACTACACCGTCTTTTCCTTTTAAAGCTATGGCTGTACCACTGTTTTCTACAGCTTTAACTGCATATTCTACTTGAAAAACTCGTCCGTCTGGTGAAAATTGGGAAGCCGAAAGATCATACTAAAAAGATATAGGTTATAGAAAGAAATTGAACACACGAATATATGAGATTCCACATTACTTACACCAGTTCCAATTGAACTCATAATTGCAGAGTAATACTAAACTTATTAATGGGAAATCTTTGTATGGTACCTTAAAATGTCTACAATTAAAATGATTTGCAAATTGTTTGCTGGCGCTACTTTTTGACAGATGCAGGGATCACCGAATCACTGCAGAGATAAGGGTTGGGTAAATCAATGTAAAAAACATGTACCAATTTTGTAGTAGTTCTACGTGTAGTTACAAGCGGCGCCACAAGCATACCCGGAGCGCGAAATTTAAACCTCTGAATATACTGTAAGGGTATTGTATATTAATGTTTTGTAGTGGATATCTTTATAAAGGCTGAATAATATAAAACTGTTTATTATACATTTTTGGAAGATTATGTCGGGAAAATTCCCTTATGATCTGGCCCCGAAGAGATTATGTTAGATTATGCCGATTTGTTTCTATTTACTTAAAGATGGTTCTAGGTTAATGAATTACATTTTTGTTAAGTAAAGATATCTAAACAAATGTGTTTGCCGTTCCGCTGTTATGTGGTTCTATAACAAATCTGCAATTGCTCGACTCGTTTTTGGTCGTAATTTCTTTTAATTACAAATGATCTTTTTTTGACATTTCGCAGTTTAAAATTGCATAGAGCGCAGCGTTGATTAATTGATTATTATAATATCTCTGGTTGGTTATATAGTACCCTTCCCAAGTAGCAAAATTCAAAATTGCCGCAATTATTTTTAGTAACTTCAACATTAAAGCATGAAATTACTTACAATTTTGTATTACATCAATGGGTATTTTAATATCTGTAAGTTGAAGTTACCACAAATAATTGCGGCAAATTTGAATTTTGTTGCTTGGGTTAGTACCTACATTTTCCAAATGATTTCTTTTATTGTAGCGGTTTAGGCAACTACTGGTACACCATTATACATGCCTTGATTGTTTTTTCAATGTGAACATGCCATAACCATCCATAACTTTTTACAGGAATGTGTAAATGGTTGCTGTTGTTAGGACTTAAAACAAACAGCGGTTGAAGGGGGACAGAAAAAACATTGAACAAACTTTTTATAACAAATTTCAGAAATGCTTTAGGAACAGTTAACAGCTTTTTCTGACCTACTGTAAAACTGCTTCCACCTAATATTTAAATACACAAAGTATAGTTCCATGTTTCGCATAGTTTTAAAATGTCATTCCTTATTGCATTTGATTTTATAGATTAGGATAATATTGGAAATATGCCATACTCACAAGTAGTTTATGAAGGACATGACTTTACAAATAATTTATCATTTGATGAGCTTCGTTGAGTGTTTATACAAATTCATTATGACACGCATACATCGACAGTACTACAAAATCAATACGCTTTTTTAGGAAATAATTTCATTTATAGTTGACAAAATCACACTAAAATATTGTTGAATATGAATGCGTCGGGTGTGAGGCGACGAAGGGAGTTGAAGGCGTTGAAGGTGAGTAATTTTATTTCATTTGTTTTGAACAATCCTACAAAATGAAAGCATTAATTATTAATAATTAATTTTGCCGTATCACGTTAAGTTTAATTTAATTTCCTTCTCAGTTTTATATGTTTATACTTTTTAGGAATATCCATGATTTTATATATACCTGTAAGTTTTTATTTGAAATTTTGCTCTAAAAATAATATGTAACCTAACATATTTGTGACATTTCCCTACGATTTTTGATAACAATTTTCTAATTACAATGCATTTTTGTAGCGTTTCACTGTGGATAATTCATTGTGTGATTACTGTTTTAGCAAAAGGAACAGAATGGTCGCCCAGTACAAAAATCAAAGAAGAGACAATCGAATGGATCTTCTATACGACAATCGTTAGTTTGCTTAATTTTTAGTGGTTTAATTTTCACAGTGTTCATGTGTAAGTATTAAGGTAATATATTTCACTACATTTGTATTGGTGCCTTAGTTTTGTATATAGATTATATACCGTGGCATATATCTCATCGGGCAATTGACAATGTTGTCAAGGTATTTGGATATTATAAACCAGAACATGCGGTTGTGATAGATGCGGGCAGTACAGGGTCTAGAGTACTTGCATTTACTTTCCACAAAGCTTATTTAGGTAAACATTAAAAAAAATTTCTGCATGATTTAATATGATTTATTCTGTAGATGACCATCTAATATTGGATAAAGAATTATTTGTGCACACAAAACCAGGTCTATCTTCATATGTGGACAACCCAGAAACTGTAAGTTTGTCATTAATTCAATTTAACTTAATAATATAAGTAGGTATTTCCTGTTTTTCCATTGCTGTTTATGCTTAGGTATTTGTTGTTGAGTCTTAGTATTATAAATTTAATATGATTAAATTAATTGCCATTTCATAATTATCAAGTACTTCTTAATCTTATCATTTAGTTTCATTTTTGTAAATTTATGCAGCTGCAAAATTATATGATTGATAGATGTATTGCACTAGTTAATAAATATTAATTTTTAGTTAACAAATATTGTAAATGAAACCAGGTTAATAACTAGACCACAGCAAGGTAACATACCGTAGTCAGTCTACTAAATGTAATTTGTTGTAAGTTCGAAAAGGAAGCAAAGCGCTTACCTGCTTCCATGTGATAGATGTATATATCAGTAGTAACTACCGCTATTCGCCATACGATGGCGCCACGAAAGCAATTTGCATGCAACATTGCCAACAATTTGATGATTTTTTTATCTATTTATAATAATGCATTTACTTAAGTTAAAAAAATACCCCTTACCACCTTGTTGAGTGAAGAACTCTGAATACGCATTTCGGCAACCAAGTTGCCATCCTCAGCAGAAAACCACAAAGGAAAAATATACTGTCAGACGTAGCACTCCGAGAACAATCCTGCTCTTAGAACGCCGCAACTTAGTTGCCGAAACGCGTATTCAGAGTTCTTCACTCAACAAGGTGGTAAGGGGTATTATTTTAACTTAAATTTATTTTAAGCCACCGTATCCTATACCTAACCTACAATGCATTTACTGTTTATAATTAGCTATTTTTATGAGTTACTATAATTATAAATGTAATTAGAACAAAAACTATCATTTCCATATCCTTATCTTATGCTGATATGAATTTATTATTGAATATTATATAAATATATATATATATATTTATTTTCGCTTACCTATACTTGTGGCCTTGTATTACATTACAGCATTCTACCTATTTAATTCAAGGTTGGTTTGCATAGTAACTATTTGTACGTAAACTTTTATAACTTTTAAATACCTGTAGAAGAGAATTTTTAGTTTTTGCTGTACTAAATGTCCTATTTATGACAGGCAAATACCTCAATACCCATTAGTTTTATGGAAAGACGTTTTAGACAAAAATATATAACTTGAGACACTAATAATCATAGTAGTCTTTTTGCAAGAAATCTCAGGTATTATGAGCTCACTGGAGATAAATAACCTGTTTTGTTTAATCGATTCATTTTGAGATTTTTACCGCCACCCTTAACGTTATAGCATCACCTCCAGAGATACGCAGGAGAGAGTAAAAATCAGAGCGTACGTTTTATGTCATTCGTTTTCGTATAGGTTGGTTTTATCCAGATTTTGACATTATAAACAATGCTATGACTAAAACATGAATGGACAGTACATATCCCTTTTCTTACCAAGGCTGATCATAAACTATCATAAATTGGTGTGCTAAGATAATTATGTGTGAACAATTTGACGTAAGAGTAAAATAATTCACTAGGCCACGTTGCGTCGATTTTACGCATTGCAAAGTATTAAAAACCCTTTTTGATTTGGATTATCAGAAAACTATCACCTCAATAAAGAGATAACTGAAGTGGGTCCATTTGCAAAAAGGCCCCCACTATTGTAGGAGTGCTTCAAGGTCGCACATCATTTCTTTTGTAAATTGACATTTTTGAGTTCTCAAAGAGCAAATAATTTTGAGTAAGAATAAAGTATTAGCATCTGTCTGACCTAAGTAATATTAGGTGAGATATTTTGAGGAAACGAAATAATAGAAAATAGTAAATATACAGGGTGCAGCAATAGTAGGTCCGTTTCTTATTACTCGCGCTGTATGATAAATAGCAACTTGATACTTAATATTAATTGTGCATCTTTAGAAAATATATTCCGATATACTGGGCGTTTCATAAAAGGCGGTACAGAAAAATTTACTTTTTTAAATGGAACATCCTGTATATTTTTAGATTATTAAAGATCCTTAACTACATTCCATTCATCCCCTAATTATGGAAGTAATCTGTTTTGTGGTTTTCGAGTCACAACTGTTTCTATCAAACATTTGAAAAATCGCATATCCCAAATAAAGTATTCTTAGGTCTAAACGCTTTCAAAGTTAGCAATAATGGATTTGTTGAGGTTGGGTGCCGATGTCTGTAACTTTCTTTATAACCGGATGTACAGGCTGGTCATCATGAACGTATTGACTTTATTAATTTCAAAATGATTTTTATCGATTTTGTTAAATGGAACATCCTGTATATTATAACTGTAAGTGATGCAGATTGTAATTCTGCATCAATCCATACTAGGTTCCCTATACCTATTTTTTAGCGTTTTCTACAATAATCCAGAATAATCAAAACTGGATCGCGTTCAATCGGTGATTCGTGAAGTATCAAACGTTTGGCTCCATGAATATTCTTTTAAAATTAAAGAAATACCTCGAAAAGTTATAAAATATAAGAGTACTTATAATCTCTATCGTCAACGTGTAGGGTATGGTTCTAATATATATATATATATAAATAAATGAAAATTCCAGGGTGCTGCTACAATAGCTTCTTTAATAGAAAGAGCGAAGGAGGAAATACCTAAAGAGTATTGGTCGTCGACACCGCTGATATTAAAGGCGACAGCAGGATTAAGACTGTTGCCCCCTGAAAAAGCAGAAGCTTTACTGAATGCTGTGAAAAATCTTTTTGAAAAGACTCCCTTTTTAACTGATAGTGACTCTGTTGCGATAATGGACGGCACGGATGAAGGAATATTTTCCTGGTTCACCGTCAATTTCCTCTTAGGTATTTAGTTTATTTCGACAAAAAAACACGCGCGACGTATCTTGCGTGGACTTGGTTAACCAATGCTCACACTAACATAAATTAACACATTTCAATTAATTATAAATCTATCTAATAGACTTGGTTTCTTACAATTTTTAATGTATGTTTATATTACAGACTTATTTAATTTTCACCCCGTGCGAACCGTAGCTGCGTTAGACTTAGGAGGTGGATCTACGCAAGTTACATTTTATCCAACGACTCCATCTTCGCTCGCTGAGAAACAATTCATCCACGATGGTGTAACACCTGCAGGTGTTATACCCGTGTATACGCATAGTTACTTGGGATTAGGTCTAATGGCGGCTCGAAAGGAAATTATTACTCTTAATCAGGGCAATACAACACATGTTGTAAGCGAATGTGTTAATACGCTTATCAGAAACCGTAAATTCCATTACTCTGGAATTGATTACTACGTAAGCGGTCCAGATGTATATCCGACAACCATTGAACGTGGAGATAAGCTAACAGTGAAAAAAAAAACTCCGATTGTTGACTTTGCTAAATGTTCTCAATACGTACAGGACTACGTAATGAGTATCGCCAAACCGCCAGCAGAACTACCAGATAAAATAATATACGCATTTAGTTATTACTTTGACAGGGCTGCAGATGTTGGTTTAATTGACGAAACAAAAGGTGGGAAGGTGAAGGTGAATGATTTTAAAACTGAGGCCATGAAAGGTTAGTTCAATAAGTGTTGTAGTTTATTTGGTGTACATATACATTGAATTTTATTCTAGCTTGCCAAGAAGCTAATACCGATCAACCATTCATGTGTTTGGATCTAACGTTTATTTCGATGTTATTAGAAAAAGGCTTTGGTCTGGGACCAGATACTACTGTGTTTGTAAGTATTTTTTTAATTAAACTATATCTAGAACTCAAATATTAAATTATTGTAGTTATTAAAGCATATCAGGTTTGTAAGATTGAATGAGTTTTGATTTTATAACTTTATTATTACAATATCTATTTTGTCTTTGAATTAAAAAAAAATACAGGTAATGAAATTACTTTTCTTTTTGGTGAACCCTTTGTATAAAAGAATAGTAACTGTCTTGCAGCAGCTTGGACTGGCAACGAGCTTAAAGTTAATATGATGTTTACACTTCATTAATCCCTTACGGCTACTAAGAAGCAATATTCTAATTCATGTTTTGTTTCAGTTGTTTAAGAAGATAGTAGGGCATGAAATAAGCTGGGCACTGGGCAGTGCATATACTCTGCTACAAGGATGAAAAGCACAGGGCACAGTTTCTTTATGTATATGTGCCTTATTTCTCTCTTATAAGTTAGGTATATTAGGCTGTGCAAATAATAATTCCAATTTTAATATCATGTCACAATAAACATTTTTTTAGCACTTCCGCTTTTTGAGGGCACTATGAAAATAATCTGTATTACCCTTAAATTAGTGTACCTTATCCCATGCGTAAAATTGTGTTGATATACGTTCAGGTGTCAAGTCCAGAACGTTTTTTATGTGCATATGGAGGGTGGGAGAGGGACGTGTGAATTAGATTGACATTTATTTGGTCCATTTAATGGATTACTGAATGTTAATCATAAGTTTGAGACGTAGATGCGTGACAAATTGCGGAAAATATTTACATTTGGAAAATGACTTGCTTGTGCGTTGCGTAAGTGTCTGAGTAGATCACATGAATGTATGGAATTCGCGCATTGAATTTATACCTACGATTGAACTGATACAAGAGCAGGCAGTTTACTCATGTTGCACAGAGGGTTGGGTATATAATTGTCGTGTCGAACGAGATTGCTCATTCAAAAGTAAAGCTGAAGCTTTAAGTTAAATGGCAGGCAATTCAATTATTTCTACGTGCTGATTTATCTCTTTTACTTTGCTACTGCATACGACTTGGATGGTGTTCGGTCTGGCTATAGCAATTACGTGGAACAACATGGAATGGACATAGAGCTGCGTTAGTTGAAGAGAATACGCACAAAAATAAGAATTATGCGAGCTGATGTACTTCACATATAGCGTGCTAATTTCCGTTACAAGTTTTTGTTAGTACACATTAATTTACTGTTTACTGAAGATTACATTATGTAAAAAATGGGATTCGAAGATTAGATGACAGTTTATCTGTGGTCGCGTCTTTCTAGTCTCTAGGCTATATCAGCTCAGTGCCGATGATACTTGCATTAAAGTAGTAACATAAATAGCAATTAACATATAAAAACACCTAAAGGGAGCATTATAATAACTAACTGCAACAACAAAGCGAATAAATCTATAGTTGTTGGATTATCTATTCTTATCTTGTTCTTCTGAGTAAATGTTCCTGACTATCATATAGGCATCTGACTACTCCAACTTTTATGTGGTTCGGATGGTTGGAGTCAAAGTGTAAATATTGCCCTGTAGCTCTTGTCAGAGCTACCCTGATGACGTCAGTAGGCGAATTGCCGAAACGTCGGATCAACAAAATCCAACAAACGATGGAAATAGCCCAAAGAGCAACAACTCAATTAATCATCCATCGTCAACAATCTCTCGTCATGAGTTAAATTTCAGTCACAAGAATATAAATGAATGAATTTATAAGTTTGCAATAACAAAATATATATGTTTATTTAAATGTATCGTGCATATAAATATTTTAAATATTAAAACAGTACAACAGAATTAAACACATTGAGGTACTTGTGGTAAGCACATATTATAATATGCAGCTTTGTCCCAAAAATCTACCCCTTTCCAACCAACCCAACCTTTACTTTGTATCAGTTGAAGGTTCTCATTACCGGTATAATGAGGATCCAATATCAGGAATTTTATATTGCCAGTTTCGCGATTATAATCGACTCCTAAAATTGTGTGAGCCAATACACCGCCACCTAAAAAAATCGAAAATGTAATCGTAGACGTTCTTTCAAACGTCAAAGGTATTCTTACCTATCATGATGGGCGAACCTTGCGTTCGAAAATGATGTAACAGTTCCGATCCCTTTGTAGCAACCTCTTCACCCGAACTACAATATAATATTTTACAAGTAATGTTTAATAACGAGCTCAAAACAAAATTAACTTCTGTAGATCCAATCCATTGTCGTGATCCAATGAAACTTGAAGGTTTATCTCCGATGTCTACGAGACACTTTTGGATCTCTTTAAATGTAGGTACTGATTTTTCAGTGTAGCCCTGTTGATAAAACCACGATGATAAAGTTTGTAGTGAACGATACGCGCATCCCCAGCCATTATCATCCATTTTATTTTGGCAATAATGATAGTATTGATATGTACCTTTTACAATAGCTATATCACCACCTGAAATTATGAAACGGAATCCATTCACATAACTGCATAAATGAAGACGCTCATGTACTATTATCGTTAAAATTAGTAATTCTTTTAGTTTTTTTTTTGATACATAATCATATGTAAGAGATATTTTATGTAACACCCATAGTACTACTAAAATTGTAGGTCCAATGAAATTGTAGACTGCCGCAACTTCTTTAATTGACAATGAAAAATTAACATTGTACAGTATTTATTCTAATAGGCGACCCGGCGTTTAATTATTTCGGGCATCTATCTTTGCGGCGTTTATTTCGAATCAAACCAGATCCTCATTTCTATTTTGCTATCCATCTCAAAACAATTGTATTACAACTAAGTTTTGATACAAAACGACATCGTTTTAGTATCACATACGGAATTCAATC
>JARFOC010051087.1:0-20340 GCA_031763485.1 Osmoderma eremita | reverse complement strand
TTAATGTTCGGACCTCAAACATCAGAACTATTTTAGAACTTGAATTTGAACTGTCATGCGCACTAGCGCTAGAATTTCAAATTCCAGAACGGTTCTCAAAGTGAAGGTCCGAACAAACCTAATATCTTATCAAACAAATGAGGCATAAACCATATACATACAAATGCGGATATTTCAAGAGAAGTTCTCTAAAATTACTCGTATGCAAACGTTGAATGACGCTTTGGATTCTTCCATCGTTTAAGTTAAAATAGACTTCTGCACAGCACCACTAACCACCGACACAATTCTTGTTACTCCATCGAGTACATACCTGCGCAAAAGATAAATCTGTTTCTCGGTAAATTGATGATCCAATAAATTTCAGGTTTAGGAGAACACACGATGCGGCTGCGAACGCTATTTATCTAGTTTAAGAAGGGAGCAGTCGTAAGGAATGCAACGTAAGTGCACCCGGAGATGGATCTCCATGTTTATGCACCAACATATAATCTGTCTAAAAGATATCAACAATTCCTTCGACGTGGCCAGGGACTTATAAAGGTAAGATTTTCTCCTAATAACTTTTGGCATGTTGCTTCATCACACTGAACATATTCAGAGCACGCCTAGATTCGTAGCTCCATTTGTTCTAGAAGTCTGGAAAAATCCAGTTTTGTTTGATTATTTTTGAAATGGATATCATCTGCTGAAATATATAGCTTAATCTTGGGCGAAACAGACTTCAAACGCTCCTTTCTCATTCCAAACACTTCGATATCACTCCCAGCTCAATTAGTCCATCTATTTTTAATCCATAATGAAAAATCAATTTGATTATTTTAAATCTTACTTGCCTAAACGTTAAAACCAATTGTGCAAGAAGCTGAATTGCTCAATGAATATTCTGAGAACATGCAAAACCCCTAATCATGAATTGGGCAAAGAATTTTGTAAAACTTTTGACCAAATATAATGTAACATTGAAATTCTAATGAGTCATGAGTTATACACCGACAGAAAGATATATGAACAAAGAACTGATTGTCGTCATTCTTGTACCGATAATTTTTTATTATAAAGAACGGAATGGCAAAGATGCATTGAAAATGCCGATATCTCAATGACTATTGGCGCTTACCATTGCGTGGACTAATGAGCCAAAGCCTTTGTGGTGTCCAATCACTTGTCATTCCCATTATCGAGCTCTTCTTTTCCTTATGGGAGCCGTTTGACATAAGTCTCCGAAAACACTTCACCCTTTTTAACTTTTTGTATTCATCTCTCATTTTTGTACCCATGTACTATACCACCAATTCCCAAATCCGTGTGGCCTGCACCAATCTGTACAGGTTCTTGGCCGGTTGATAATATAGTAGTCCCCTGGGTTAATTTTTGGTTTCACAAAGATTGCCTGTCCTTTAGTGTCTAAACCCTTGCATTCATATATGATGTTGTATGTAGTCTTTATTGCCCTTCGCACAGTCTACAGCTTGGGTCCACAATATCAACTCCGTAGGTGTCCTTTCACTGCGTAGTATCCTGTCAGCAGACCTATTACTGGATGAATATGATTTAGTAGTTCGACAGTCTTCCTCACTGATGCCTCCTTAATAAAGGTTTTGCCATGACTTTGCCGGGTTGTATTTTTCCAGTATTCTTTATGTTTTATTTGTGTGTATTATAGAATTTAGGCACCCGAAATAATGGCAAAATTCTCTGGTATATTGCATTTTTCAACAATTTTCAAGTTTTAACAATTCAACGTACGCATCTATTATTTTTCCCCTGAGACAAACGGTCATTATACAATTCATCTTCTCATTTTTTGCAATTACTCCGCCATACATTTTTAAAGCAATTTCGAATTCAAAGTCCAACGCCGCGTTTTGAACCATTAATGGAACCACGACTTCGCGCGTGCTACAACCGCTCAATAAGACGCTTTTATTACCGCTGTACACCCTTAATTAGGTCCCAACTTCCAAGTTTGATGCTCCCGGGTCATATCTTCGCCGTTCCTGCGGGTGAAACCCGTCCGTAAAGATGGATTATACAGCGATAATCGACGAACTTTTTTAATTATTAAGTTTGCTGTCGACGGACGTGCCAATTTTCCAGGAGAAAACTTTAGTGTAGCAAACATCGCGGGTATTTCGTTTGTACCAGTAAGATTTTGGGTAGTTATTATAGGTGCAAGAGGAGGATATTGAAGTGATAAAGTAGCTCTGAAAAAGTTTGCGCGTACGAGGAGAAACAACATTTTGGAAAGCATATTGGATGAGTCTGAATCTGTGTCAAAATATAATTGGGAAATAGAATTTGCTAAAGAAAGCGTATGCGTAACAAAAAGAGGAAAGTGGAATAACTTTCACACTGCAGTCATATCTGTAAGGCTCTATAGTAAAAATACATTGTGATGGATGTCCACGCGGTTCGAAAAATCTTTTATGATGATAGACATTATTATTCATGGAATTTTCTATTTATAAGCAACGGTACTGATGTATGATGGAACAGCAGATCAAAATTAAACGCACTTTAAATAACATTTCTGGCAGAATTATCGTCAAAGCGACAAGAAATATTATCAGGATAACTCAAACATGTGTTCAGGAAAACTCAATACTTTTGAACATTTACATTTTGTCGGGTAAAAGGTTTGAAGACAACGACGAGGTTCAAGAGGAAGTACGGCTGTATTTTAGAAATTTGGATCGCACCTTTTACGAAGAGGACTTACAGAAGTTTGTGCCTCGCTGGGATAAGTGCCTTAACATTGGTGGCGATTATGTTGAAAAGTGGCTAACAGTTCACGCTTTTACTTAGTGTATGCTTGATTTCTATAAATAAAGTAGTCTGCCTGTAATTCACAAATGTACTTTAGTAACCGGACATCCCTCGTACCTTAATTTCTTACTGTTAATTGTTGTGACAATTATTAAATAGTTCAAGTGCATTATGGTAATTATGTATTAACAAATTTTTGTTCGCAATATTTTCTTTAAAAACATACAAAAATATGCAAGGTATTCCGTTTTTGTGAAGATCTCGGAAAAGAAATATTTTATTGTTTTTTTGTCTGTTTACACCATCTCAATCACAACAACAAATACCACTAATTTACCAATTTAACCAACTTCATGGTTACAATATGAACAAAGTTAGATGAACACATAAGCTTAGACATAGCGTATAGATCCACCCAGCCTCCGATTTAAGCAAAAGTATCTCGACACCCCTATTAATATCTGTCCGAATACACATCGACAAGACTCACCGAGTTTGAATTGTTAGTCCGCCACACATCTCCACCGTTTCGTCCATGCTATTTATACGCGGAGTTGCCGACGATTTATCATAAAACTTAACCGAGAGAAGTGTATAGGGTATGCTTATGATGAACAACAGCAACAGATCAGCAACGTGAAATATATGAGGCAAAGACATAGTAGGTATGTAACCGCTGCCGCTCCTGTACGCATTCGTTCAACGCGGGAGCCAGAACACTTGATACACTCACTCCCCGCTTCTTTCAAGTTTCACCCTTCAAATAAACCGAGGACCGGAAAAGTTTCTACGTGAGCCCCGGTTGTCAGAAGCGGGGGTCTTTTTATTTTGATTTTGCGAAGATGGCAAGGGACGCGAAATGTAATTTAAGTATTTTGCGGTTGGTGAACGGCGCGTTTTCATGCTCTAAAAACTAATTTGAGAAATGTAAGAGATGAAGGAAAAGCGAATCCGTTGATGCTATCACGTTGAATGAAGTAGAGAATCGGCCAGCCATCGGAATTCTGTTTTCCACAAGGTATTCCCGAATTCCACGGTACTTTTTTAGGGATGTGTTCTATAGCAATAAATAAATAAAAATATTGTATAAACATATGTTTCAAATTAATTTATTGCCAAAAAATTGACGGTTCAGGTATTTATTTAACAATAGAACATTTAGAGTAACTACTCAAAGTGGCCTCCGTTTCTTTCTGAATGCTCTGGCAAGTCTTATAGCATCAGGACAGCCCTTGATAGTTGTTTCAGCTTCCAAGATCCGATTCCTTCGCACTTTCTGCGTGCCAATAGACGCAGAATAATCCATAGGCTTTATCAGATTCCACAAAAAAAATTATCTAGCAGCCGTTAAATCGGGAGATCCTGCTGATCATTTAACACTTCCGTTTCCACCAACGCATCGGTTTACATTTATAATAATAGTAGTCCCCTTTAACAAGCCTCCAGGCTCTTAGGAGAAGGCCTGGGGGTGTCTGCCATGGTTATTAGCCTTTTCGGTACACTAGGACTGTAACGTGGCAAGCGCTACGATCCGACCGCCTATTATTACCCCAGAATTTGACTTCCAGGTACTCATTTTTACAGCCTGAGTCGAGCCGTGGCCGTAAAAACGCCATCGATGTTATTGACACCGGCCGGGAATCGAACCCGAGCCCTTCAATTTAGTAGTCTAGCAACCAACCCACTAGACCACTACGGCACTAAGGTGAACATACGACACAAATATAAACAAAACACATACGTGCATAACTACAAGTATATTTCAAATCAATCGAAAATCTCCAACTATACCGTCAATTTCGTGTTTTAAAACTTACGCCATATTTCCTGTTCGGGCAACAACCAAACGAAACATCCAATCGCACAAAATCCAGTACATCAATCACACTGCAATCACAAAATGTTATGCAAATACATCCGACAGCCACAAATTCGAATACGTCAATTGAGGTTGCCATGCGTTGCTGTTATTTCGCACCACGGAGAACGGGGAAGTAAAAAATTGCCAGGCGGCTATCAGAGATTGGTTCTGGAAATGCATCGTAGGTCGACCTACATACATACCTGTTAGGCAAAGAGCGTTTAGTATGAGTGCTTTCAGTTCCCTTTTTTTCGTCGGACGTTCGCTACCTCGTCGTTCCGATTGGCGCCATTTTAAACAATAAAACCGCCTGGCGATGTACGTCAGCGTCGGTAAAAATATTAAAACATACGAAAGTGTGTATCATCATGAATATGGCATTTGCTGATAGTTTCATTGCAACGTGATTCGATAAACAAAGGTTGAGGAATTAGAACTAAACAAAATAAACAACAAAGGTGTCCTTCGAGCATATTTATTTTGAATCAACTAAAACGTAAGCATAAAAAGCTGTATCGGACAAAATAGTCGCGCCTGAGAGTACGATCTGTGCCATCTCAGACGTTTATGTCAAGAAATAATTGAAGTAAAAAGAAGTGAGAACGTTCTTGCGTTAAACCCCTCAGCCTGATAACCAACTGTGTATGCTTGGCAAGGCAACGTTATTTTTGGCACTACATGACTCTAATTCTCTGAAATAACACCGCATTTAATCAAAAATCAGAATGCATATCTATTTTGGAGTAGACCTTAAGATGATCAGCAAACCATCATTTATTGCCCTACAAGTGAAACCATAGAGAACCTACCATAAGAAGATGAAAGAATAGTGAATGTAACAAGAGAAAAGAGGGAGACAACCTATAAGGTATCAAATAGAATCTATGCTTATATAGAAGATGAAGTTTACACAAGTATAATCCCATTCGCATTCCATTCTCCAAAGGTAAAGAGAAAGTACCTGTTCTACTATCCTCATCTCTGGTTTATTCCATTCCTTGCAATGACTGCAACTTGGTCTACATTAGACAGACAAAACAATATCTTAAAAATCGTTTAGGACAACATCGTAACGACTTCCAGGTAGTCTGACAACTCACAAAAGGCGCGCTATCTTAACACGTAGACACCTCACAACATTCTTTTGATTTTGATAACACATCTGTATTGGCGATAAGTCAAATTTGAAGGAAAGCCAACCTTTAGAAATGTTTTCTATCAACATTGTTGAGAACACTCAACTTTCGGAGTGATGTTAATAACCTAAGTAATATAAATGCATATCTACTACATTGACATAAGTGCAATAATTTAAATATTCACCAATAACACTCTAAATGAAACAACCACCAATACGCCTGTGTATTACATCGTTATCAAGTTCTGTATCACATTTAGTGTTAGTTTAGTTATTTTTAATCAACACTTTATAATTTCCTTGTTTTTGAATTTTCAATATCTTTGCATATTTATATTGTTAATGTTGTTCATTATTTTACCATTTTGTTTGTAAAATTTTTTAACCTAATGTAACTTTTCTCGCGCCAATTTCTACATTCCTGCGTTGTACGCACAATGAAACACATCTGCTGCCTTGTGACTTACTTCTCGATGTAATTAATCTAGAACATTGTTGTACATTTATGGAGTTATTTTGTTCAATTTGTATCCTTATTAACTCTTATAGGTAAGTACTTATTAATTAACCTTTAACTCTTGACTATTATTACAAATCTTTTAGAATAACTCGGATGAAGCAATAAATCATTGCGAAAGCTTAGTCAATTTGAATTGAGTGGTTTTTCTATTCTTAAATTGGCTGCTGTTGCCCAATATTTCTTGCGATTTTACTTTCAAGGAGTGGTTAAACGTCTTAAAGTAGGATCATTAACGTAAAAATATTTTGCGTAATAAAAAAGATATTAATGTAAAGAAAAAATTTATAGTCTTTATTTCTTTTTAAGGTTTAACGCTAAAACGATTGATCAACAACTTACAACAAAGTAAATGTAAACGATAAGTTATTAGTGAATTTTTTACTAAGTAGGCTGATCTTTGTAACTTTTCCCATTTGTCAAGCTGTTTCATTAGTTGTCACTGCATTGCTCGTTTGACATAAACTTTTTAATAAATCCTAATAAGGAAAGTAAAAATGGTGCATCGCACCAACAGTGAATACGTTAATTTATGGTGAAGTACGCCAGAATTCTGCTGCTGCAAGTTGATTGTACGCTGAGCTGTGTCCTAACAGGCCAACACCTTTCCACAAAAATTCACCGCTCTAGTAAACCGTACACGAAAAACTAGTGTAGTGTAAACACGTCAAGGTCGAGATGGTGGTCCTAACCGACACCAACGAATTTTGGATGACGAAGAAGAAGTCTTAAATCTTGTCGAAGAAGATCCTTCTAGTAGTACTCGAAAAATATCTCGCCAAGTAAATGTATGAAATCGTATTGTCCGGCGAACACTGCGCGAGAATCAATTATGTCCTTTCCATGTACAAAAAGTACAGGCTTTACAACTTGAAGATCATCCTTTACGTTTACAGTTATGCCGATGGTTTCTACAAAAACATGTAGAAATTCCAAACTTTTCGTCCATTGTATTGGCGACTAACGTAACGGCATAAATAACTGTCGTAATACTCATATTTGAGATGTGGAAAATCCACATTCTGTTTGATAACCATAACCAGCATAGATTTTCGATAAACGTTTGGGTCGGACTGGTCAACGGACAACTTATTGACCCACTTGTGTTGCCAAATCGAATGAATGGATATGATTATCTCTTGTGTTTGCAAAATCATTTAACGGGGCTATTGGAAGAAATTCCTTTGAATGTATGTCGGCAAATGTGGTTTCTTCACGATGGCGCACATCCTCATTTTAATCGTTTAGTTAGCCAACATTTAGATATTGTGTTTGAAAATAAGTGTATTCGTCGAGGTGGTCCTATGCCATGGCCTCCTCTGTCACTCGACCTTAACCCCCTTGATTTCTACTTATGGGGCATTATGAAGACCATGGTATACAGCAACGACATAATTGATTTAGATGATCTTCGTAACCGCGTTGAGGCAGCTGCGGCGACAATTCGACAGCAAGACCAAGGCCTAGTAAATTATTCCAAATTATTGATACGTCGAGCGAGACTTTGCGTTCAACAACACGCCGATAACTTTGAACAACTAGTGTGAAGTGGATTCCATGAAAAACATAAAAAAGATGTTTAAATTAATATACTTAATCACCACTTTAAAAAAATAAAAACTACAATTTTTTTTTAGATTAATATCTCTCTTATTAAGATATTTTTACGTTAATGACCTTATTTTAAGATGTTTAATCACCCCTTGAAAACAAAATCACACCCTGTATACACACATAATACTTTTGGATCACACAACACGGCTGACTATACAACCTCATTAGTAGGGACAGACTACAGACATTCCCACGTACAGACAGCTGTTTCGGACTACTATTGCCTCATCAGTGTACTTTGAAATTAGATTTTAGAAATAGCAAATGATTAATTATCCATTTTCTTTACATTTACCACATTCCAGATTTCATAGGCATCTCTGTTAGCTAATTTCCATTAACCATAACTACATAACTAACGCGAAAGCAGCATTCCTTTCTGAAATGCGTTGAAAAGTACCAACACATTGCATGCGACTACATCATGCACAAATACTAGAAGGAAATATGTGAAACTGTATTTCCGTATTAATTTTCCCTCGTCTCGTCACTGTCGGCGGACATTCCGAGGTAACCCAGTTTCATGCAGCGTAGATATCCATCTTTATTCCCATAAACGTGTAGTGGCGCGATAGAGTACGTAAGCAAACAGCATACATATGCATGCCTTGAATACGTAAACAGGCTGAGAGCCGCGTCAATCCCCGGAAGATTAGTTCCGTTAAATATGTCCGAAGGTAGCGGCAACCAACGCATTCCCTCGGTCTCTCTTTCAGTTAGCTCCCTTTCTCAACCAGTTCCTGGGTCTATTTATTGCGGTAGAATAGGGGGATGACAAACAACTTAATTATCTTCGGCGGAGGAGCGAAATATACTCACGCAAGAAATGTCAAATGTTCTCAGGACGTTTGTGTGGCTGTGCGTGCGTTGGAAGCGATTCTCCTCAATTGGGACGTCTTTAATACGTAATGGGAAACACTGAATTCCACTTACGTTTGTGTGATTATTAATAATTTGATTGACAGAAAAGCATTTATGTCATCACCTCCACCATATGTAGACGCGATACGGCTCATCGGTACACATCTGTGGAAGTGATGGCAATGTCTATACGAATCCCTATATAAACGGGATATCATATGAAGTACAGATGGTATATGATTATCCCCATCTACAGAGTAGCTATTTGAGACATTAAGTAACTTTAGAAAGCATTCTGGGGCTTTTCTGTGTGATTTTTTTTTTTTAGTAACTATGTGTGTTCTTTGAACCGCATACTGGAATAGTATACAGTTAATAAATAAAACCTTGCCAATCACAGTAAAATGCAGCTTCATCCTAACCAAATCTTGCTATAGAAAATTCTACCTAATACCCTTAAACCTATTTCCTACTGTATGAAGTTCATCTTTAAATAAATATCCAAAAATTAACAATGCAGTTTCATTATTGGGCGTAAAATTTTATGAACAACCTTGCGTAGGAAATCTTACTTTCACTTTTCACGTTTAAACTGTCCTTGCATTCCCACCTTTTCTTCTTTTATTGAAAAACTCTTTTAATTCGATTCCAACTCTCCAGAAACTGATTCACTTTTTACCTAAGATATCTTGTGTCAATTTTACTTTCGCGTGCACAAAAGGGGAAGGTAATATAGGATCGAAAACTTATCTAGTAACGTGTGAATAGTTTGGGAGCCGAAGTATTCCGATCAAACTTTCCAATGAATTTCCCTCAGGTTACGGAATCTATTCGAGGAAACTTCGCTACTTTAGTATGGGAAATTTGATAGGTGGCAATTCGAGCGAAGCTAACGCGAGGCTGACGCACACGTGTATATTAAAGGGAAGGACACGTGGATTACAAGGAAGTATTTCACTTACTTTGTGTCCTGTTTGCGCATAAATGGTTGTATGTGAAAGCTGATTGTAATGTATTGCCATCTGCTTGATTGATTCGTATATTCAGCATTTCTTTGTTATTCGGAAATTTTAATAACCCTCATTTCGCAAAATTGTATATTGAAATTTGCATAAACTTAAGGATTCTTTACTTGAAACACAAGATATTTTCAAAGTATATGAAGTCAAATCAATAAACACACTGTTCGGATTACTCCTCCCGCACAAAGTATTAATTAATTCTGGACGACACGTGTTTCGGGAATACGTGGATTTCCATTATCAAGTCGAATAACCAAATGAGCGCGAAAATAACTTGAACTAGAAACATGCACTCCTTTTCCCTTCTCCCTTCATTCCCTCTATCTATCACTAACATATGCACAACCTTCTCCCATACCCCGGACGTAAAATTCTTAGAAGAACCACCCGATTGTTCTCAAGTGGATGCCTTTATTACTCCAATAAATCCATTAGTACGGAAAATGACAAGGGCGCTTCTTCCGATTAAGAAAGTTTTTATTCTTTTCAATATAAATGGATTCATAGCTCGCACGTCGGTGTTACCGATTTCATTAGTTTTAAATTATCTGTATTTATATTATGTCCGGTTTTTACCATATGTTCCGCAACGCCAAATATACTGCTATCCCATGTCAGTAGTGCATTCTTTATACCTAGTTTCGATAGACCTCCTTGTCCGCCAAATGTAGACTTTCTCACAATCTCCGCATTCAATTTTATAAATTCTCGACTTTTGTTTCATTTCCGGTTTCTCTTTCGGATTTCCTAAAAGGTTACGAAGTGTATTGGACGATTTATAACCGATTTTCATATTTTCTTCTTTTACGACTCGGCTAATTCTTTTCGTTATTTTATGAAAAGGTAATATTAAAAATTTATTTTTATCGCGAGGTTCTACCAGGGTAAGCGTATTGGAGTTTCTGAGGTGTTGTCTATACTGGACCTTCTTAAGGACGCGATCAACATCTACAGAGAAGTAACCATTGTGTTTTGCAATGCTCTTAATATATTTTAATTCCTTTTCAAATCTGTTTTGACTTAAGGGGAATTTAGTTAATCTGTTTACCAGGAAATTAATCGCGGACATGTTATGTTGTTGACTGTGGTTTGAATCTGCCATTATGAATCTATCTGTGTTGGTTTCTTTTCTGTATATGTCTATTTCTAATTTACCGTTATTCTTAATTACTGAACTATCTAAGAAAGGTAGACGATTGTTCATTTCTTTTTCCGCTGTGAATTTAATTGAATCAAATCGTGAGTATAATTTTGTTAGGAAATTTTCCACCGTATATTTAGTGATATTAAATATCGCAAATATATCATCCACGTATCTTAGCCAAATTCTCGGAAAATAATCTCCATCCTTTTTCAATTCGGTTTCAAACTCGCTCATAAACAGATTGGCAATAAGCGGGTTTCCCATGGCCGTACCTTCTAACTATTCGTAGAATTTCCCTCCGATTTGAAAACGGTTTTGTGACATGCATAACTTCGTTAATCTGATGTATTCCGCAATTTTAATATTCTCGACTTTAGTTTCAGATATTTTCTAAAAAACTCTATAGTTTCAGGGCTCGGCACGCTCGGAAAGAGTGAACATATGTCAAACGATACAAGAGTCTCCCCTTCATTAATTCCCATGTTATCCACTTTATCGACAAATTGCAGCGAATTTTCTGCTGCTAAACTTTTTGCCTTACGTGGGAGATTCTTGAATTCGTTGACTAGCCATTTGGACAAGCTGTAAGTGGGTGAATCAATGCCTAACACGATAGGTCTCATCGGTTTACCCGGTTTGTGAATTTTGGGCAAACAATACATTTTCGGACTTGTAGGGTTAGAACTATTGAGTTTTCTTTTTAAATTCGCGTCTATTCATCTTGGACACTCTTTGATTATCTCTTTAATAATAATCCCCTTTTAATAAGCCTTCAGGCTCTTAGGGAAAGGCAGGGCTTGGTCTCTTTAAAATGTCTAATCATCGCGGGTAGGGGGTTCTTTTTTTAATTTTTTGTATGGTCCTGCCGATATCATTGCGTTGACTCGCTCATAATAGTCTGATTTGTCCAGAATGACTATACTATTACCTTTATCTGCTTTTAGATAAAAGCAATCTCTTTTTCTCAAACCTCTCGCTTCTATGTGTTATGACCTACTCCATCTAGGGGACACCGGTTAAGCCTCAAATCAGCGAGATGGCCGCCGTAGGGTCGGTAATGCAGTGCCCTTGCCATACCACCCATGAAAGTGGGTTTGGCATTCGGAAGGACTCTGACTACGCCTGGTAAGCAAAAACTCGAGTCGGTCTTCATTGCATTTGCTTAGTAGGGCAACAATAAACCATGGGCTGTAATTGGGATTTTATCGGTTAATTATTTTGGCACTGGATGTTTCTCACACTTTTAATAATTTCAATAAATAAAAACCTGATTGTGCTTTATCATTATTCTTGTAATTCTTAATATTCGTATTTATTTAAATTTGCACCTGTTCCTAATATGCCTTTTTTGGGTTTGGTCTACTTCCCTCAATCGATGTTATTATGTTTTGAATAGCGATTTGTAGCAGAACGCTTTAGGTCACGTTTTCTTTATTATTCAAAGTTTCAATGGAATCAGAGATCACACAACACGTCTGATTGTATAGTTCCAGGCATTTCTCCTTGTTTCGGACTGACTTAGTCCTCATCAGTGCACGTCGGAGGAATGCCTGTCGCTCGTTCAATACTGCGTATCGTTAACTAAACGTTAGCACATGTCTTTAGGAAAATCCCAGAGACACCTAACGCCCAGCCGCGGATTCATGGCGTAATCTACAAAGCGATAAGATACCAGTCAACAGAGATCCGTGTGATCTTATCGGCGTCGAATAACTAATAAATCAAAAAAGAAGATTTCTGCCAATAGCCGTTGTACGTTCAAAAGATGAAGTATATATAAAATATATAAACATACCTCTGAGATAACACAACATGTCTGATTGTATAATTGTTGTGTGATCTCAGAGGTATATTTATATATTTTATATATACTGCATCTTTTGAACGTACTATACGTATTGGCAGAAATCTCCTTTTTTTGGTTTCAATGGAATGGTTACAAATAATTGGTGTCTTTTCCAAAAAATCCACTCTTATCGTTGGTTAGTTCAATTTTCTTAATACGTCTCTCTATCGTGCGCATCTGAAAATCGAACCATCCTTGAAAATTTTTTACGTCCAGGTTTTTCGTTATTTTTAAATGTAATGTGCCACTTCTAATCCTCGACGTAATAAATTAAATTAATCAATTTATTGTGATGTAAGGAGTGATATGTTACGTCACACAGTCCTTGTAATCATTACTGATGTCAAAATATGAATTTAAAAAAAACTAGCTGCAAAAACTTGCTGTGTATGAGGTATGCTAAATTTTAAGGGCATTGTATTCACAGAGGAACTTATGAACTATCGTGGAGACCTCATATCCAGGAAATTGCTGCGAAAGTGAAGATTTACTGTTACATCTTAAAACTTCTCGCACACAGGGCTAGTGCTGAGACTGCAGTCAAAATTCACAATGCATGTGTGCAGTCCAGGATACAAAATGATATAATTTCTTGAGGCAATTTGGTCCTGGTGCAATGCTAAACACTTGTTCCTATTAAAAAAAAACAAGATGTAAGCACCAATTACATAAAACAAGTTTAAACTAATGTCAAAAGTGGCTTATAATAATCAGTTTAACGCTACTAAATATATAACCTAAATGTTTGAATGTTTGAACTTAGTGCAATATTCTATACTCATCCGTACAAAGTAAATACCGCAAAAATATTCGAAATCTACAGTAGATGTAAGAATATACCGCAACAATGTTGGTTAACACATGCTTGGCTAAATAATACTGGTGAAGATAATTGTAAGAACTAACAAACTAACCCTAATTTAGGCCCCGGGTCACCCCCTCATTCAAGGCAATGAGACAGCCGACACCCTTGCAAAAAAGTGTACCGCTGGGTGCTTCCAGGATCAACTTCGATTTGTTTCTGGTTAAAACAGAAAATACGCTAATTTTGGAGCAATTCTCATGGTTTGGTACATGCGAAAAAGTACATTTCACCCAATCATGTCAGAACTGGAGAATCACTAAAACTTGACTGTAAACATTTTTACATGTCATTACAGACTCAGAAAGCACCTATACAGAATCTGGTTATCGGAAGAAAGCGAATGTGGGCTGTGTATGGAGGACAAAGAAGCAGTAGAGCACGTTATGTGCCACTATTCTGCGGCCATTCGAATCAGGTACTCCATCTTTGGGAAGAAAATTACTTCCCCAGCTGACCTGAAGAATTCCTCATTGATCAAGATTCTGAGCTACGTCAAGGACCTGGACTTGTTTGATGAACTCTAGGATGCCATCCGCTCTACAATAGGACCTAGCAGCCGAAGTACAATGGACGATGTGGAGGGCATCGCTATATCAACTAATCAAGTAAGTAAGTAATTGTAAGAACCAAATATATTAATTCGTTTAGGTACTTTTTATAATCCATCAGCCAAACCTCTCCTTTCACCAATAGCTACCATGTATAATAATTACTACTATAATTTAAAGATTGGTTGGCATCTGGTGTAAGTATTTTGGATTAGATAATTTCTGACATTACCCTATACTCCGTAATAAAAGACCTAAACAGCCTCTGTAAGAAGAAGTTCCTTTATACCTTTGAACGTTTCCTTTTTCTTCTACATGAAAGCCAATATGATATGCTAATCACCGAAAACTCTTTCCAATTCTTCCACATGAAGAAACAGACAAAATTCGCTTTCTTCTCGTCCAGGCATAACTTTTAGTCGAAATCACCCCAATTCTACTGTCAACGGACGGCCCCAAGTCGACAGAACCGCCACGAAATCATCAAAAAGAATATAAATAATAGGATTCCTCCCGACGTCCCTAACAAATCAATCTTTGTAGCTGTGTGCCGGTCGTTTTCGATCGCGTTTTCCCCATTCCACCCGCCACACCGCAGTTTCCCGGCAACGTAGAATTTAATTACGAGATTAAATCCGTCGCCGTCGATTCTAATGAAATTTTTATCGGTCCCGTCCTTAATTTTATTTATTCCCGCAAAGCAGAAGACGGAGCCTGTACCGAAGCCTGAAGAATTCACGGATTCCTTCGCTTTCTTCAATTTAGAACGGACTGGCGCTAAAGGCGACCGACGCCGACAGGAATGGGAATAGATGGATGGATGGATCTGTTGCTTCTCCGAATGAAATAAATTCTATCAATGCTCACGCGAAGTGTGCGTGAATAGGCCCGCAGGTTGTTATTGTGAGCGAGTATTTCGCTGAAAGCACGCAATCCCAGATGAGTAATCTAATTAAGGGCTTTCCTCGGGTACGCACGGCGGACAACAATGCTACCCGATCCCCGGTGTACAATTTGACGAATATATATAGATATATATGTAGAAGATGTGGAGTTCAGATTTATATCTTCCATTTAAATCTTGTAATGTACGAGCGATGTCCGGTTACTAAGGTACATTTGTGAATTACGGACAGACTACTTTATTTATATAAATCAAACACACACTAAGTAAAAGCGTGAACGATCAGCTACTTTTCAACATAATCGCCGCCAATGTTAAGGCACTTATCCCAGCGAGGCACAAGCTTCTGTAAACCCTCTTAGTAAAAGGTACGATCAAAATTTGTAAAATACTGCCGTACTTCCTCTTGAACTTCGTCGTCGTCTTCAAATCTTTTACCCGACAAATGAGACAAATGTTGTACTAAACCTAAGGCAATGACATAGCCACCTGTGCAGTACATACGCTCATCAAAAATGCGTACAAATTTAATAATAAAAATAATAATATCGTCTTTATTTAAAGAGGAATAATGGCAATAGAACACCATAAGGCGAAGTTTAGCTAAAAGCTATTCTACCACTTAACCCATGGTTGTTTCAATCTAATCGGAGCGAGTTAAGTGGTATGTCACGCAAACGTACCTTAGTAACCCGACATCTCTCGTACCAATATTTCCTAGACGTGTAAGTAAAAATAGACCAAAGAAATCTAGAAAAAAAAAATGGAAAAATATATCATAGCTCTGAAGAACTATACTCCCAGGTAATATGACTGGTGTAATAAACATTTTACCCCATACTCGTGCCATACTCGTAGTTTTCAACCAACGTTAATCTTTAAAAAAATGTTATAATCAGTTTCGAAGAATAAATCTATTGGGAATTATAGCCAACGCCATCAAAACAACACTTTATCGTTTGGCTGAAGCTTTCGGTTTTATTTTAAACCTTTTTCAAGAATAACAACTAAAAAGAACATTTGATTAATGGTAGAACAATAGATACTGAACATCAACTACTTACATGTTGTGTATAAAATTATTTTTGACATCATGATAGGCGTAATACTCACAATAACATGTTAAAATTAGTTAAAATAGATTAAAATAAAAAAAATAGAAGAACATCAACACACTATGTAAACAAACAAATTAAAAGCGACATTTCACCAGAATTCTGATCATTTGTCGGGATAAAGATTGTCGCAATGACAGTCAGGCAGAAATCACCATACCTATATGTCACATACATATATAATTTTTCACTTTTGACACAGATATAATTCTTATATCTTTTATAATTTTTGACAATTACTATTAACGTTTTAAATTTTCACTTATTATTACATTTATCTTCTTGAAAAATATTACTTATATTATCTACTGACAGATGAGGTCGCTACCATTCATATAATATTACTTTAAATTGCCGGTTTGTTAAAGTATTCAGATTCACTTTGAATATTGCCTGTTTGAATTTACCGACAGCACATCTCCTCAAGATGTGTTAGTGTGTTTATCTTTTTGAAGTTGGCACGGATGACGTGACTGCTTGTGATCCCCGCGTTGTGACGTATAAGTATGGCGATTTCTGCCTGACTGTCATTGTGATGATCTCTACCCCGACAAATGATTCGAATTCTGGAGAAATGTCGCTTTTAATTTGTTTGTTTATGTAGTGTGTCGATGTTCTATTTTAATCTGTTTTGACTAATTTTAACATGTTATTGTGAGTTTTACGCCTATCATGAAGTCAAAAATAATCTTATACACAACATGTAAGTAATTGATGTTCAGTATCTATTGTTCCACCATCAATCAAATGTTCTTTTTAGTTGTTACTCTTGAAAGAGGTTTTGAATAAAACCGAAAGCTTGAGTCAAACGATAAAGCTGTGTTTTGATTGCGCTGGCTATAGTTCCCCCTAGATTTATTCTTAGAAATTTAACCAGTATAGCCAATACTGTCCACGACCTTCACCGTTATAATCAGTGAACGGACGTACCGCAAAAATTAAGCATTAACATAGGATCCTCGTCCGTAGAGAGCCACGGTAGTCAATGAGATTACCCGATTGCAAACAAAAGGGCCGCAAGTTAGAAATTAGACCCGATATAGCATTCGATATTACTGCAGTCGATACATCAGCTAACCAAATAAGTGCGTGCGGTTATTGATGGTAAAATATAAATATTTATTAAGAAACAATAATTCACTATTATTCATCGAAGTAATATCCCTCGTGTCTTTGTATGTATCTTTATTATTTTGTTCCTCGTCGCTTCCTGATTCAATGTTTCTTATTGTAGCATTTCTTATCTTCTTGTCTGCTCATTAAGATATCCCAAATTGTGCACCCTTAGACAACATTTAATTTTCTCTTTCCTATTATCGTGTTTAGTGCGTAGTGGAATCTGTGTGACTCTTTCGCTACAATAACACACCTGTAATTGCTCTAAACAACAGCATTTTGTTCGTTTATTCTATCTACACTCCATCAATTGAGTTAATCTTTTCTCCACGATTACTTTTGATTTCGTTTTCACTACCTTCAATATTACTTTACTAGCAAGATGCCAATCAGATCGGTTACATGATTGTACCTTTCTCAAGCGTCTTATTCTAGGTGTTTTCTGTTCTAATGTAATAAAGCAGTAAGTTTAGCGGCACCTCCACCAAAAATATTATTACAAATCCAGCAATTTGTCAAAGTAATTGTCACATAATTCCATTTCTCGGAAAACAAAGTTGACCTTACTTTTCGTTTTCCCTCCGATACCGAACTATTTTTACTTGACCAAGTCTTATTAGTATTGCACAAGCTGCTATTCCAGAATCCTTTTACTAGAAAAAAATAGTTAAATTATTTAAATCTAACGCAAGAACTGTGAAAGCGTTGCGAAAGTTTTGCACCACCTGTTTCTCATTAAATTCACTGACGTCGTCGTTCTCTGCTCCTACCCGCGTATGCGGAGCTACATTCTCGCGCTCGAAATCACCTAGATTACCTTAAAAACTCCCATCTGCAACACGCGACCCGAATTACCGCTAAAGATACCGGAGGTGAGAGCTACAGCCTGCTTGATGGTACATTTCGCCCCCTTACCTCCCACCCTAACGCTAATTCGACGCGTAATGACGCGTAGCGAACGCAGTTTTACATCATTCGCGGTGCAAAAAGCGGCCGTGGGCCCCCAACTAGTGCGGAAGAATGTCGAGAACGAGAATGGCACCGTTGCGCCGGTTTTTATCGGCGATAACGTTAAAATATGACCCGATACGATGATATTCTGTAGCGTGGCAGGTGAGTGAGGCGCTGTCGCGACCGTAAAAATGACGTAAACTGATTTACGTGCAGGCGATAAAGTCTCGTGGAATCATAATTACGACACACCAGGCTGATAAAGACATTAAAAGAGATAGCGCAATTACACTTCCACAAGTATGTCATTCGTGGAATGGCTGCGTTATTATCAACAAAATTATGTGTTTTACAGCAAAGGGGGCCAAAATATATACATATACTTATATAGTATGCGAGAATAAACAGATTTTTGTTTTATTGTAGAAATATTTACCTTATTGTTGGTAATGGGAAATTATAACTTATTTGCAATACAATGTAACTTTATTACCTACCACGACTAACATAGTGATACCATATTTCACTCTACAGTCAGTTCTTTTTGGCGTTTCCACCCACGATGGTTAGCCAGGCCAAAGATAAAATTGAGATTGCCGCGAGTTTAAAAAGAAAAATCAATTAAGTACAGACCCTACATTTCCGAGAATTAATGTTGCTAATGAGAGACAAATTATTCATTTGTTCCATCACTGCAAAGTGTGACGCTCTTTTGGTATTTTTAAAACTACAAATTCGAAGAATAATTATTGCTACATTTTTGCAGCATAGCAGGCGCCTCTATCGTCGTCTAAAGAACACGGAAAACCGATAAACATATTAAAATTGAATTTAATATTGCTACCACTGTTCGATCTATGTCTGGACGCCGGCTCGTCAGCACACCTGAACACACAAATGAATGCTAATGTCTCTCATTACCAACATCATCCGTTAATATTCAATATACACGCATTCGACGTAAAAATTGCTACCTCCCTCTGGTCATAGGTGTGCTGATATCTCTTGTCTTAAAAAAAGGGAAGTCATGGTATACCGACGTAAGATAAATAAGCAAACTCCATGCCTCTGGATCGGTAAACTTCGGTTACTTTGAATTTTAAAAAATTAAAAATTCTTCTAAGAGTCGAGTGATGGGAAGCTGTTTACACCAGTGCCTACCATTTAAAGTAGTTCAACTCCGACAGAAATTATCTACCTCGCCAAGAACGACTACAACACGTTATTAATAAAAGAGGGCTTTCATTAGTTGATAAATAATCCAGGCAGATACACCATGCCAACAACGAAACGGAAAAAAAACTCCACCGCATTTAGATTAATGATGAAAATAAGACCATCAAATGTAAGCTGCCGGGAAAAGCCAGGTGTTACTCGTATTCTAGCATTGTTCCCAGATCGACAGTGCGACTCGGTACAGACGACCCAATAAACGAAGAGTCGTTAAAAAAAAGTCCTCAATTTGTCTGAGAAACAATCAGTCATTTGAATCCCGCTTCTAATCTATCATTGTCAGCGTTGTCACCGCGACCAATGAGACGCTAGTAGGTGGTAAAGGCATAAAGAAATCCAACAGCGGATCTACTATCCGTTACGAACTTCAATACGTTGTAAGATACCGTTATAAAAACGGAGGTATCCATAAGTCTTATGTTTCCTGCTACTTAATGCTATATCAGTACTATCCAGAAACAAAACAGAAAAATTTTGAGACAGGTGTTCAAGGTAAAAAAGGCGCTGTTTACTTCGTTTTTATTGCTGGTTATATAAAATAGTGTGTACAAGTGCGCTATGTTCAGAATGTTTAAAATATTCTTTCTCTGTGGAAAATGGAGATTATGTTCAATAAATTATTAGTAAAATACAGTAAATATTTTAATCCAATTTAACACCAAGGAACCGTTTATTATATCTTTGAAATACCTTTAAATTGTTGCATAATTTATCACGATATTAAGCGGGCAATGTTTGAATAATAATAATAATAATAATAGCCTTATAATAGCAGCACAGGATCAAGCACTCAACACCAGATATCACCAAAAAAAGATCTTGAAAAAACCAGTGGA
>JARFOC010051076.1:0-20341 GCA_031763485.1 Osmoderma eremita | reverse complement strand
ATCATTTGATGGTACTATTGGAAGAAGTTCCTTTGAATGTACGTCGACAAATGTGGTTTCTTCACGATGGCGCACCGCCTTTTAATCGTTTAGTTCGCCAATATTTAGATAATGTGTTTGAAAGTAAGTGGATTGATCTAGGTGGTCCTATGCCATGGCCTCCTCGGTCACCCGATCTTAACCCCCTTGATTTCTACTGATGGGGCGTTATGAAGACCATGGTATACACCAACCACATAATTGATTTAGATGATCTTCGTAACCGCGTTGAGGCAGCTGCGGCGACAATTCGGCGGCCAGATCAAAGCCTAGTAAATTATGTAAACTCAAGGATACGTCAAGCCAGAATTTGCGTTCAACAACACGGAAATAACTTTGAACAACGAGTGTGAAGTGGATTCCATGAAAAACAAGAAAATTGTTAATTTAATATGCTTAATCACCAATTAAAAATAAAAAAAACAAAAGACAAATTTCATTTTTAACATTAATATCTCTCTTACTAAGCAACTTTATTAAGATATTTTTACGTTAATGACCTTATTTTAAGATCACTCCTTGAAATTAAAATCACAAGACCGTAAACAGCCTGTATAAGACAATTACAAAAATTAAAATGAATAGAATGGTGTTAAAGAAACGATACTCAATACTCAGGGCTGGTTCCGGCAAAGGACAAAAGCGTGCATGATATCAGAAATTATGTTTGGAAATAAACACACAGTTAAATCTAAATAGGGTGCTAAACAGGGATTTAAATAAACTTAAACTGTATGAAATATTATCATATAGAGACATTTTTCCTGATGTCTCTTATTCCTATATTTTAAGATTGTATTGTTGCGAGTTTATTTGTATTTACGTTTGCAAATTTAATTATTTTAATAGTGAAATTATGTATCTAAATATGGATTGTGTCCCTAGTAGCGTTCCTGACAACCCTAAAGCAACGTCAAATTAAATTTTTTGTAAAGTAGAGTCGTAGGGCGGCAAAAATTGCCTCAATACCCAAACTCACATATTTGATTCATTTTTACCGAAAGGCAATGCAATTTCAAAATTTTAAGAGTGTGTGGGGATCCAAAACTGAAATGATTACATCGCAGCATATTATTTAACTATCTTATTGATAATCGAAATATAGGTTGTCGTGTTTTAACGATTATTGACATGTATAAACATCACCAGGACTGTAAAGAAAGACTATAAGATAAGTATAACAAAACGTAATGAAGATACTTATCCCGAATGAGTACCGTAATAGTCACTTTTAATATAAATAAAATATCCTACTTTGGACGCCCGAGCTCACTAATCAAAACATCTTCAAACGTTCTTAGACTAGCTCGTATTAATCGACCCTGTTAGGGTGAATGTAAGTAAGGGTGCTACCGGAAATTGCAAAAGATATATTGTCATGTGTATTAAGACATCGCCAACCCTTCACTATATTAAATTATTTTCACTAGGATTGTTATCGGGAAGGGTTTTCCCATCCAAGGAGCTTTACTTGGCGAGAGAATTCAATTTGGGCCTCAACTTGTTTATAAATATTTAATGTTTCGACTTAATAGAATTAGTTCATTTACATTTCCATCTGGAAATATACGACTCATAATTTTGACATCAACTTGATAAATCCCACGAGAAATATGTGAGACGTCTTGAACTAAAATGGATGAATACACTGCTTTTAGTTCTTGCCAGTTACGAAAGTGTTTGTTTCCAAATCCAAAAATAATTTTTATCCGGTGCATGTGTTTTAAAGATTTTTTTTCACGTCTGGGTAACAAAATAATTAGCTTAAATATATTTTGATCGTTGGCATAATATAATTTAATTTGTCAAAGGTGTTAGATAAAAATTGGCTAGAAGGCTGGACTAAAATTTCAGAAGTGGCAAAGTGTTATGTTCCTGGATAATGATGTACGAGCAAAAGTAGGATCTGTACATTGATCATGGGAAGCCACAGTACGAATCCGGTGGTCTTGTTTACAAATAAGACCTTATTAATCTTGATAATCAAAAGATAAAGGCTATAAGCTGGTAATATTGGACAAAAAAAAACATTATTACAGTAGAGTTAATGAATTGATTGCAGATGGTCCTGTGTATAATTAAACAAAAACCCTCTTCCAAAAATAATATGTGAAACAAAAGAAGTTCTTAAAAATTCTCCAGAATTAATCACTTTAGTTCTTCAACTTAGACTAAATGTATCTAATCCAATAATGCCAATATTTACAAACTAGGTAACTGGATAAGGCCAATTGTGTCTGGTGTTTAACTCACCGACTTACTTAGTAGCAACATGGTTAGTAAATCATTTTAAAAATATACACGTCAAACCAGAA
Source organism: Osmoderma eremita (assembly GCA_031763485.1). Taxonomy (NCBI): domain Eukaryota; kingdom Metazoa; phylum Arthropoda; class Insecta; order Coleoptera; family Scarabaeidae; genus Osmoderma; species Osmoderma eremita. The sequence goes on along the minus strand of JARFOC010051076.1, from coordinate 17,987 downwards.
AGTTTTTCAGTAAAAAATTAAATAGAGTTAATAAACAAAAACCAAAAATCATAGACTTAGTTGTGCAAGATGCACAGCTTGGTTATCTTGATTCATTCATCAGTTTTTCAACTATCCAAATTATTTTTTACTAACAGATTTTCCAAACGTTTCAGGGTCCCTGGGATCGTTACAAAAGGAAATAATGAAACCGAAATCTCACTTCTTCTTTTTAGCCAACGAAGAAGAAGAAGTGAGATTTCAGTTTCATTTGATGTGAGATCATTATTTCCTTTTGTGCCGATCCCAAGAATCCTGAAACGTTTGGAAAATCTGTTAGTTAAAAATAATTTGGATAGTTGAAAAACTGATTAATACACCAAGATAACCAAGCTGTGCATGTTGCATAATAATTTTCAGTTAGAAAAGTTGAATCTAAAAAGATTATCAAATATTTCCAGAGTGTTTGGATCAGATATGTAGATGATGTTTTCGCCATATTTGTTACAAATTTTTATAACTTGAACAAGTTCTTAGACTTAATTTAAAATTCAAAACCATCAGCTTTACATTAGTGAAAGAGAATAATAGTAGACTTCCATTTTAGGTACCCTAGTAATTAGAAATAAGAATAAGTTAGAAATCGACATATACCGAAAGAAAAGGGATTCAAGTCATTGCTTAATTTTGTAGTTTTCCACTGACAAAGGGGAGATAAAAACAGAATTATATTACATCAAATCGCTGAATACAATGACCATTGAGAACCATGCTTTTCGTTTGCTACAATTATTAAAATTAATTAATAAAATCAATTAGAACAATTGATGATGTATAACGCCTGTGGTCAAAGGAACTCGATCAAGTATTTGGAAGGAAATGTTATGGAATTGGCCAATACTTAGCATTTTTTTGACCGTTGCTTAGATGATTTTCTCATCTTATACATTTTCCAAAACGAGGTGAATATCAAAGACATCATAGATAAGAAGAAACAACCTTTTCATAAATCGACTAAAAAACTATCAAAATTTTTCATCATATCGCGTACAAAACAAATAATTCTTTAAATAACCTTTTAGGAAGGAAATGCCAAAGATAAAATTGAGGTATATCAGGAATTTTTGAAATAGATTGTAAAGAATGTAATGTAAAATATATTGGGCGAACAAAGCGACCAATTAAACACGTTTTAAAGAGCACATTGCTCGTTTTAGAGGTGGTAATCAGAAAACTCTAGTGTTGCCCAGCATATTACAGAAACAGCTCACAACATGTCCACGGACAATCTTGGGTTAGTGAAACTAGTCCGTAATCTTAGAGAATTGGATAGTTACGAGAGTATTTATATTCATAAGATTAGGGACAAACTTATGAATTTTGACAAAGGACCCACCTAGCATTCTAGTTTATACGAACTCTTAGAATAAATTGTATTGTTATTAAGTGGATTGTTACGGTTCAGTGAGTGTAACGAAGTACGCTTAATGAACCGGAACGATTTGGTAGTATATATAGACATAGAAGCCGGAAAGTAGTGTTATTCAAGTGGTGTCTTGTGTGGTGCATAAAGTGCTACATCTAACATTATTTTCCTTTGTAGATTCTGCTGAGAATGGTCGAAATACTTATCTGGAGTTCTTCACTCATCAAGGTTGTAAAAGTATTTTGACTTTTACTTTTACTATTTTAAGCCACCGTATCCTATTATTCTATAACAACACATTTTAATAGAAGCATCTGTAAATAAGCAACTCACATAGCAAAAATCAATACCAAAATAGCACAGATACAAATTGCAAATATAAACGTAATGAAGATAGCATTTAAACATAAATGATAGCCCGTACGTCTAAGAGATTACAGATCGAAACTGTTACAAACTGTGCGCTAGAGAATTGATAATGCTATCTGAATACCACTAATTGAAAACTAATTGTCCAACTCCGGCAGTTAAGAGGGAATGAGCGGCACCCCAAAGGCATAACATAGATTTAGACCAGTATGTGACACAACTTATAGCCTCTAACCATGATAACTGCCTGTTCCTCTGCAAAATTACGGCTACTAATCGATGCTATGAAAATATATAATGGATTAGGTGGGTAATTTTTGTTTTCCCAACTGCGATTTCCGCGAAAACTCATATAGAAGTACTATATTACACTGCCCTTAGGGAAGTTGAAGGAAATAAAGGCAGTTCACCTCGCCAATAATAAGAAATGCTCTATGAACCACATTATTATTGTAATAACTTGATTTTCATAGCTTCTAACACGACATTTGCCGCTAATAAAAACACAAGAACGAAAGAAAAATAAATTGGGAACATCGTATACTACACCAGAATTCGACCCTAACTAAGGTTTGTAGCAATCACTCTCTCGGATAGATAAAGAATGGGGTTCTTGGGTCCTGTGTAATTAGAATATCTTAATTTGTATCTAGTGTCGGGTCACCAATATCCGGATGACCCTTGGCCCTAATGTATTTCAACCAGTTTTATTCTATTTGCTGTATACTAATGGCGGATTTATGTTTTCTGTTACAACCGATTCGGCTGGCGTCCAGATCTTTTCGGATTTACATATTTTCCTTTTGGGATTAACTCAAGTCCCCATATTAAGCTTGTAGTTGTTTTTAATTCTATTGTTCTGAATATGTTTACCACTTTGGGGAGGAAATGTTTTTTCTCTCTCCAAATTATCTCCTAAATATTTAATGAGAGCTGCATACAAAATAGAGCTAAATGAATTAATGAGCATTTTTAGTTCTAATCGCATTTGTGGAATTATTTTATTTCATGAAAGATTTGGAGAGAAATAGTCGTAAAAATTTTTGCCCAAGATATGTGAATAGAAATTATAGATTGGCCAGGAAGATTTTCACTATGAATTGAACATTTAATAGATTTTGATCAACATCAAATCTTTTAAAATTTTCATCATACTTGATGGTTCTACATAAAAAATATGTTTCCTTTTACAAAAAGGAGTTAAATGTTTTAGATTTTGAACATCTTGGCATAGTATTTGCTGTTGAATGGTCATATTCCTGCCCATAAAAGGCAGATTTTCATTTATTATAATATGCTAATCTATAATGGTTTTGACTGGAATAGTTAGCATGAGTTTGTTGCTTAGACTTATTTTCGAACTTAATCAAAGTTCGGCTATTCGACTTGATAATGGGAATCTACGTATTCCCGAAACACGTGTCGTCCCGAATTAATCAATACTTTGTGCGGGAGGAGTAATCCGAACAGTGTGTTTATTATTAAAAGTTGTTTAAGAACAGTCCTAAACTCCTTGGTAAACGATGGTAAACATGGAATCTGTCAAAATATTTAGTAAATATGTCAGAAAAAAGGATTCCCTATGGCTCTCCCAGAAATTTTGTATTTTAACCATTGCAATGAAAAGTTATTTATATGTATTTCTTGGTGATGTTTGGGTAGTGTAGGAGTCTTGAGGTTAGTCCAAGTCAAATTGAAAATTATGGCTTTGATTTGATTGATGTGAAACAAATTGTATTCATTGGGAAATCCATGCTAAAGTGAATAAAGCTTTCAATATAGATTTGAGTACTATTAAAAAACTTGCACTTGTAAAGTCATGGAGTAAAATTAATTGTTTGAAGATATAGCGAATGTTTCTGGTGATTCAATTGGTGGTCTTATTTTAGGGAAAAAATCAATTTGGTGGTCGAAGGAAAAATAACATCCCCTCACTGACATCAACCAATGGTAAATAATAAATTAGATTTTCGGATTTTGCCAGAGATGTTCTTATTTAGATAGCGATTCTTGCGCTTGTTTTGTAAGGGGTATCATATCGCGGTGTAGGCTTATGTACAGGCCGTTTTTTCTAACATATATGAGTGATATTAATTGTCAAATGGAGTTGTCTATTCTGTGTTTGAAAAACTAGGTGATAATATGATGTGTGGGCATTGGTGCTGTATTGGCTACTTGTTGATGCAATCTACGTAGGCGGAACAATCGGCGAATAGCCTTCCGCAGCGATCGCTCGGTCTCTGTCTATCGTCCGCAGACGACGGCCAACCGGTTGAATTGGGTTGGGACCAGACGCGGCGCTGAACACGCCTACCGCGGCTTCGTCGAGGATTCTGAGCACAAACTCAAACTTCCAGTATTTTGTGCTACGTGGTCGCGTGTGCGGTGCGTATCATGTTACCTTACCAAGCTGTGGCCATGGACTACGCTGTTTCATCTAGTTTGCAGAGACAGACACCCATCGGACTTGGTGTTAACATCAATTCGGCATTCACACACTCCTGGTTCGTACCAGCGGATCTGTGTGTCCCATACAAACAGACTCCTCTCCTCGAGCCAGGGCATGTTATACTTATCTCTGTTCTAGTGTATTTTGTGATCACCCGATTACCTTATTTTTTTACTATAATCATTTATTAAATTATGTTCATTTGAATATTTTTCATTTTGGTGGTATATTTTTAGTAGTATTTCAGTGTTCTAGTGCCGTTCTTTCTCGTTATAATTTTCGCTTAAACGTTTTTTGAAGACCAGAGCAAGATCATTTCAAAATTGACCACACTGCCTCAATTATACCGTATTCAAATTACGTAGCAATATCGCGTATCTACGTTATGGCGAAATCTGTGAAACACTCTTGAGCCACACCAATCGGTTTGAAATTTTGACATAACACCATGCAAAAGTTACAACGCCCATAGGAAGGATATTTCGATGACTTTGGTCTTTCCCAATAAGAAACCTTAAACAATACCTTAAAAACACACAATAGATTTTTCACAAAATTCAAGAGGGAGTATCCAAAATTTATTGTAAGTATGTAAGAAGATTAAATATTAACACTATCTACTAATTCAAACTTTCTGCATCTATTTCTTTCTATTCCGTGCTTTTTAACGTCAAAATGTGCAGCCGCACCTTCATGAAAAAAAAAAGAATTGTAGATGGTTTCAAGTCTCTTTCGAAAATTGATTTAATTCTTTCGGTACTCCCTAAACAAATAATTTATTTAAAACGGATGACCACGAACCACTTTAGCATAAAACCCACAAATCTTGATGATCCCTCAAAAAGCTGCTTTTAGAAAAGGTGTGGTATATCAGATTTTGTTGGGAAATAATTTTGAACCCTATATTTATTATCCAAATTACATTTTCTTATGCAAAAATCAAATCATATTGTAAAGGAAAAGTGTGGACGTTTCAATCCAACTTTTTATTTTGCATCAAATTTTTAAGCCATAATTTTACCACCATTTTAAAACTAATTCCTAAACAACTCTTTTGGCATTATTCAAATCTGAAACCAAACAAACCTTCTTGCTTCTCTTAGATCAAAACATAAGAAACGTGTCTTTCCAAATATTTAAGACCAAATCTTTCGATTTGTAATAAGAGTGATTGAGGGGGAAATTATCAAAATTCAATTGAAGGTGTTTCAAGATTTGCCATAACATCTCACTAATTATTCTAAATTTGCGATTTGTAAAATCTGAATATGTGGTAATTTTGAAAAAAAATATATTTATTTTGAATGTAAATGTGTTACTTTATCGATATTTTATAGCCACACTTTTTTGCATTTCTAAGCACTATGACACTTATGTATTGTATTATGATATCCACATTTTCATGTGAATATTTGCCTTCTTCTGTCTATTAATGTAACTATTTTACGTTGGTATAATCGAAGAATGAATCCCATTTTTAATATGGGTGGTGTATTAAAAATTGTTGATTGTAATGAGGTAAAATCATTTGATATGTAAACACGTGGGCTTTAATTCAATCAAAATTAATTTGCGGAACTATTACATCTTTCCGGTTTAATTGTATAATCAAACATCTTGTAATTGGTGTCGTAATAACAGATGCCAAACAGTATTGAGGCGTTCCACTGTACTGGAAAGAATTGTGTCTGCTTCGTAAATTGTCGACATTAATAAGAGGTGAAACAGCAACATGTGTCATCAAGTCACTGTTTTAGTAGCTCGTTACAACATCGTTATCTTTGGAATTATCTAAGTTTAAGTTGTTTAACTAAATTGGGGCCGACGGATAATTATAATAAGTTAAGTATGTGTGTTTAAGCAACGCGTTTTCTTTCAATTTTTCATTTTTTTTTTCGAATAAAAATTAAAGAATAAATCGCCACGTATATATATTTTTAAGGCACTGTGGTTTATTCGTCGGGAAAATCATTTAAAATTCTAAAAGCGAATATCTATAAGAAATTCCAGCACCTATTTGACATGTATAACCGACTTCTACACCGTTTAATGCTATATCTTCGGTGCACAGCTCCAGGCGATTTAATATATTAAAATTGCTAGGTGTACAACATATGAGATTTGTATATTAGATGTCGATCTATAGTAATTACGTAAATAACGATAATTAATAATTAATAATGGCCATTAGAGCCGCATAAGGATAACGTGTATGAGGCATTATCATCTCATAAGCGCATAAATTCTATCTCTAAGTCTCGGACGGTTTAAAATTGACGAGCTATGCTGTTTTAACAAGCGTAACTGTCAGATAATTGCTAATTTTTTCCTAAACTGACAAGATGATGAATCGTACTGGCATCACATACATCAGACAGGCATGCCAACATCGTTAATTATCGTATTATATTATACAGTGTCCAATCGAAAACTAGAACATTGATTGTCTCACAAAGTTGTCTGTGTCCAAAGAGTTTATTGAAATCTAATATTGCACCATTTGAAAATATTATTGGTTATATATATACAGGGAGTCGCGAAAATAAGCACATAAGCGCATACCTGTGTATTAATACATTTTCCACACAGGTACACATTTTGTTCGAAATTTGGACATAACGTTCTATCCTTTTTGCTCAACAAATTGTAAAGATTGCAAGGATGTGGGACTGCACAGTAAACACATTGTTCGGACTACTCCTCCCGCACAAAGTATCACTTAATTCGGGAATACGTGGATTCCCATTATCAAGTCGAATAACCGAATTGTGTTAAAAATATACACTCACAAAAATGTATTGTAACCGTTAACACAATTGTGGTAAAGATAATCACATTCTCGTTACTTTATCACAATTGTGTTAACCTTTACAATATATTTTTTTTAGTGTGCATAATTGTAAAATCAACAGATGTTTTCACAAAGTAACACAGGTAATTTTACTCCTACTAATTTGTCTATAAAACCGAACATTATTGTGAGCTATATAAAAACATCTGCGCACGAATCTCAATAGTAATCGTTGTTTCAGAATGTTTGTTTTTTTGTATTTAAAAACATAAAACCGATTTTATTTAGTTTTATTGGAATATTAATAATAATCGTCTGAAAGAACTATGCTTTAAGTGTTACTATCTTTCTTGAGTAGGCCGGCTGCCAGAATTTTTCGCACTCTTTAAAAACCTTATTTTAATAGAAACTATCAAAAAAGGTAACATTAATAAAAATACTACGCAAAATTTGATTTGAAAGTTTTCACTAGTACGACAACTTTTAAAAAGTTCTTCAAGATAATTGACGTTATTTGAAACTAATGCAAAAATTGAAACTCAGCAGTATTTTTAATGGGTGGGCACCAGTATACACAAACACTGAACATTTATTGTTATTATTCTTATCATTATTAAAATAAATAAAACGTAAATTAAATTCAAATGATGTCTAAAAATTTCTATTTTCTTATATTTGGGTGGGCAACCCCGACGAGCCGCCACTGTTGAAACTAAACACGATACAATTTTCTAATACAGGAACTATGACAATATTGCGCCTTTATAACCTACAAGTTGTTTCCGTCCCTATTCGTTTGGTAATTTGTAAGCAAAAGTATTAATAATTCTATCCCCATAAAATTTTGTTCAAATATGTCTATAATAATTTTATAATCCGATGATGATGTGTACCTGCTGATTTTATATTTTTCATCTTTTGTTGTTAAAAAAAAGGTGATCAAAAAACGATATGTGTTTGTATGCGAGCTGTATCTATAATTATTTTACTTATGTAACTTTTGACTTGGGATCTTGAGAAATACAATGAGTTTCAGTATTTAATTAAATACAGGACAACTAAGGAGAGAAATGATAATAAATCAATAAATGAGAGCAATACTAACTGACATATGAGCTAGAGTTGGCATCGCAAGCGGATTACAAGCAATTGACAGAAACCCTTGCGAAGTTATAAATCAAATAGTTCACCAAATAGTATTCAAAATATCAATGTCCAGTTAGTCGATCATTCTTAGTGGAAAGATTGCATAGATGGAGCCAATCTTTTATGAAATATTAAACAAAAGCTTAAAATATATAATGGAAAACATAATAATGGAATGCATAAACTTATATACTTTCGATACACTCTGTAATTATAAAGCCTACTTTCCAATACCCATAGCATTTTTTTGAAATAAAAATTGGAGCTGCAATCAAAGATGGAGTTTTCCGTGTGAGACCACCTGTACATATGTGGCGTTGGGTGTTTTCAATATTTATGGCAGGTTAGGGTATGAAGGGGATTATTTTTTTCCGAAGAAATAAATCCTCAAATTTGGTGATTCGAAAATCGCTCACGTAAAATCATTCAATAGCAGAAAACTATGCGTTCCGACGTCACTTTATAAATCCTGGCGTATTGTACAGAGTTCTATTGAACTCGGACACACACACACACACTCACACACACAACCAGTCCGCCTCGTACACCTTCTAAATAATTAATTCGAAAAATTTTATGCTAGTACCTACCGATGGTCAACCGATTAGTATGCAAGTTACACTTTAGGAAACGCTTGAAATGTCATTATAACCTGCATAGAAGAGACAATGTAGTTTTTTTACAGTTTCTTTTTGTGACATGCGAGCATTTGTATTCCAGACGCGCGGTTCTAAGAAAGTTGCTTATACTTTTGACGCCAAGCACTCGGTGGCTTACGTTTCGTTTTCTTCAAAACTCGATTAGTATTTCAGGCAGACGCGAGTTCAATAAATAAGACTATTAACATTGACTATCCCCTTTTGAATATGCAAATCGTTATTTTGCTTCTCTATTTTTCGATGACGTGGAAGGAAAAAGAGAAGGACTTCATCATTCGCCCAAAACAAATAAGCAGAATTTATCGTCCCAATTCCCCCAAAGTCCGTGGTGATGATTCAGGAAATAGTAAATGCTTGACCCTTCCTCTACTTGGTCTATTTGTGGCCTGGCGTAATATTCTAGGCAAACACCAACCCCCACACAAACATCATTTTGACCTAAACGCATCTCCCTGTATCGTACATATTTATTTTAGTATATATCGCCTGATGCATCCTTCATATACAATTTACCCGTACAATATTAATGCCAAGCGCATGAAATGTTTTTAATAATCAATCACAAACAAGTGTACCAATTATGACATCGGACGTTTAAATTTAAAGTGGCAAAACTCCTCCGGACGTCTTTATTACGATAATTAAAACAAAGATAAATACTAGCTTGTAGAATTTAATAGTTGTATAGGAGGGGTTGGGTTAAAGGGTTTAATTGAGGTAGTCAGAAAGTTCCCACAGTAATGATAGCGGGGTAGATTTAGCTCATAAAGTACCGCACCATTATCTCTATCTAGACGGTGTATTGTTCTGCTTGTGTATACCGAGTGTTTTTAAACTACCTCTCCAAACTCTGAGATATTATTCTACATGCTCAGACCATTATAAAAGTCTATATAAACAATGTCCGAAAGCCATACGTTTCGTTTAGGAGCGCTTTTTGAATCTAGATGAATGCATAAGTTAATTATCAGAAAATGTCATTTGCTACCGTCATAAATTATCTAATACGGTTTCTCTTTATTATTGTTCAATTTGTTTTTGATTTTAAGCAACGTTTTATAAAATTTCATGCAAAAACATCTTGTCGTTTAATTAAAATGTGCTGAAATACTGAATTAGCAGACATTTACTGTATGTACATTGAGCTCAAGGAGTGATTTCATATAAATACGTGTGAGCATAGATCTACAGAACCAAGTAGAATAGGGTACGGCAAACCTAGGTCAGTGAGTAATTTTCCTTATGATTGTGAGACAGAAGCTATTTCAAGTGTTTGGTGATGAATGACGGATGGGTTGAAATGGATCTACTCTATGGCCGCGACGATATTTGAAAAGTCTGGGTACAACACCCTCGCTGATACTATGGAAGAGTTGCAATGTTTACGAGTCTTACCAAACGATTAAGAAAATTTACGCATGCCTTTGAAAAAATAAGGCAGTGATTGAGACATCGCATAGAAATTCGCATAGATCCTAGCATCTACGATACTAATGTAACATAATGTAATTAATATCAAGTAGCCAACGTGCATTATTAAAGTTTTATTTTGTTTAACCAGGTTCAATATCTTTAACACAAAAACAGCTCATAAATGCATGGTTTCCGGACATATATTTATATAGACACTTTTAATTATTTGAACGTGTAAAATAATATTTGGGGGTTCCATTCGGTTATTCGACTTGATAATGGGAATCCACGTATTCCCGAAACACGTGTCGTCCCGAATTAATCAATACTTTGTGCGGGAGGAGTAATCCGAACAGTGTGTTTAAAGTATCGTTAGTTTTGCTAATTTTGGTTGTTAATATTTTCATTTATTTTTGAATACTTTTTTCTTGAGGTCTTATAAATGCCTTTCATTATTTTTGGGCAATAGTTTGAGCAATAGTTAAAAAGATTCTTCACTACAGCGATCGGGACTGACCAAATTCTTGTGTGTCGTGGCGAAAACTTCTTTGCAGTTGAAAAACTGTCAGTCTAAAAACTGATGGCCGCATCGTTTGAGTTAACTAAATGGTGTGTGATTCAAAAAGTTAAATCTTCAGTTAAAATCGAACAGGGGACCGCGGGCTGGCTGTATATGAAAGGTATCCTAAGACCTTAAGTCATTTAGGCCTTAAGTCTTTCCAATTAGGTTTTTTTGAGAACTATTAGAAAATCCGTTTTGATACCAAGTCTCCTTCATCTTCTGTAGATTCTGTAGATTTAATTCTGGATTTACAAAAACACCCTGGACGTGAGCAATTTCCAAGTTTTATCGTTTTTTTTATTGTTTTAATTTGCTGTTATAATTCTATCTGATTAATAATTATCGAGGGAAGAAGATGTACTTTCTAATGGATATCGTTTGTATTTTTGGCAAATAATAATTTTGGAAATGGTGTTGGAAAAATGCGGTTCTCTTCATCCAGACTTAATTCCCTTTTAACGATGAGTCATTCCGCTTGATAGAAATCAAATTTATCGCGAATTCCTCCGTCTACTCTGGTACCGGGAGCGTAACAAAAGATCACCGCCCCTAGATAATAGATTTAAGGAATCGACTCCGGGTGTCGAAGCGTACGGTCAGTTGTTGTTTTGGTCAATTTGGAAGTATTTTCCTTTTCCGCGCCCCTCCCGCCCTTCCCCTGCTCGCCCTCCCCCCAATCCGCCTTTTTATCAAAAAGGGCGAAGTGTGAAAACAGAATTAAGGTAAAGTTTCAGTAAAATTGATCAGAATTGCCCGACGTTACTCCGGACCCGTCATACGTTGGTCCGTGGAGAATCGCCCCTACCAGGCCGTTTATTAGGTTATCCTTATCCTTGTCCCTTGTACCTGGCGACACCTACGCTTAACCCCCACGAGAACGAGGACATAGCCTTTTATCTTCCTGCTTTTCACGTGTGTATGAGCGTGCTCGTGTGTGTGTGTGAGGGTTACGCGTACTGGAACTAAGTACAGACCCTTGTCAATTGGGTTTTTCAAATGGTCCACGCACGTCCTGCGCGGGCAGCGGTGGTAAAAGAAGGAACCGTTTATAAGAAATGCTGACGAGTGGTTGCTCGCGAATACATTTCCAGTTTATGCCTTCGTATGTACGTGTGTGCTCCCTGTAAGACACACTAATCACGATATACGTCCCTTGAGGGGGGGGTTTGCGTATCTCTGGATGTCCGAAATAACACGACTTACCCTCGTCACAATTTTCCGACTAATACGGAAAAATTTATCATCTTTATCTACGTTTTTGATGATTGAATCTTACCAATTTAATTATGGAAGGTCCGGAAAAGAACTGTAGCTCTTGGGGGTGGTTATACAACATTCATCTTCGCAGGAATTTTGTTGTCTTTAACGGGAGTGTTCTAGAGAAAAAGATTTTGGTAAAAATGTTCACGTTTGAAGAGCCAGCGATAATTCCTGAAAATGATGTGACTAAATTACATTATGGTATCAAATAATAGGATACGGTGGCTTGAAATGTTAGAACTAAAACAAAAAATAGCGTTACCACCTTCATAAGTGAAAGATTCCACATACGTGTTTCAGCAACTAATTAGCAACTTTCATATAAATTCATGTGAGCCTAGATCTACAGAACCAAGTAGAATAGGGCAGGGCAGACCTAGGTCAGTGAGCTCTTTTCCTTACGATTGTGAGACAGAAGCCATTTCAAGTGTTTGGTGAAATTGTGGAAATAAAACAAAAATACCGTTACCTCCTTAATGAGTGAAAGATCCTAGATATGTGTTTCAGCCACTAAGCTGCCATAGAACCCACAATGGAATAATAAGGGATAATAATGACATTCAGTGTTATTCCATTGGGAATCTTGCGAGAAGAACAGCTTCCAAGGTACTACGTCTAGCATAACTATCTAGAGTCTTTCACTCATTAGGGTGGTACGGGTATTTTTTGTTTCAGTTCTACTTTACATATAGGTATATAATTATATTCCCTTCTACCTTAGTGTCGGGATTGTACCAGTTTCTTGCTTTGTGCCATACATTTCGCTTCCATCCAGAATTTTCCTTTCTTTTCTAGAATTTTTGGTATTATGTTGTCCCATGTTTCTTGCGGTCTTTCTCTCTTTACTCTTATCCGGATTCATGCTTCCCATATTCTTTTTACTGGTCTTCCGTTGCCCATTCTTTGCAAATGTCACCACCACCTCAATTACCTACGCTCTATGAATTATAAAACTGACTCAAGAGCTAGATCTTTTCTTATATCCTCGTTTCTAAGCTTGTGCTGTCTCGTTAATCCTCTTATTCTTCTTAAGTATCTCATATCTGCCACCTGTATCTTGCTCTTCTGCCCTGCTGTCAATGTCCATGATTCGCATCCAAATGTGACTATTGGTCTATATATCGTTTTATATACGTTCAATTTGGTTTTCTCAGATATCTCTCTCTAATTTATGACAGTCCTATTTATGGAATAGTATGTTTTCATTGCCTTTTTTATGCGTTTATTAATTTGTATTTCTTGTTGTGCTGTATCTTCTATTGTTACTCCTAATATTCTATTTAATGCATCTGTTCTATTTTTTCGCCGTTTATATACATTAATATACATTTATATATTAATATTCTCTCTTTCTTCTCCTACTACCATCACTTTTATTTTATTTGCATTCATTCCATTTTCTTCTAAGACTTCCTTCCATACTTGCAAATTATTGTGTAAATCATTTGTATTTCATGCCATGATCACCACATCGTCTGCAAAGGCGCATTCGGATATTTGTATCTTCTGTAGATTCGTATACCCCAGCTGTAGAAATTTAATCCGTTGACTGCATTTTTTAATAACCTCATCCATAAACAGTGTGAAAAGCACTGGGCTCATTCCTACTCCCTGTCTTAATCCCTCTTTTGTAACAAATTCTTCTGATTTCATATTCTTCGTTATAACGTGTTTATGTACAGACATTTTATATTTCTCCTGAATTTGTTTGGAATATTTCTTTGCTCTAGTATATCCCATACTTTTTGTCTTGTTACTAAATCGCACGCTTTTTCTAACTCAATAAATGCTAAGTATGTTCTCCTTCTTGTGATTAGGGTTTTGTTTATTATCTCTTTGACGGTGAAAATGTGATCTTGTATACTTCGTCCTTTTCTAAAACCACTTTGTGGCTCCGTTATTTTAATCAGCCTTTGAGTTAGTATTTGCTCATATAATTTCAGTGCATGACTTAGTATCATTATCCCTCTATAATTGTCGCAGTTTTTCTTGGAAGAATTACTCCTTTCTCCCAGTCACTTGGTATAGCCTCTTCCATCCACGCTTTGTTTATTACTTCTAGGAGTAGCTTAGCTCCCCCTGGACCTCTGTTTTTAAGCATTTCCGCTGTTATTTTGTCATGCGCTGCGGCTTTAGCATTTTTTAATTTTTGCATCTCTTGCAGTAATTCCTTCATCCTTATTTTGTCCCCCGGTTCTTCTGCTTCTTCTTTTTCTCGGTCAACTATGCTATTTTGTAGCTCTTCTTCTCTATCTGCGCATAGCAACTCTTGAAAGTACCCCTTCCATCTTAGTATTATTCCATTCTCGTCTGTTAATATATTTCCCTTAGCATCATTTATAGCCGTTTGTTGCACTTTTTTCACTTCTCTTAGGTTTTTCACTATTTTGTAAAACAGCTTTTGGTTGGCCTTGCTATCTGATTCTAGCTTTTCTCCAAACTCTATCCATGTGTTTTCTATTGCAACTTTAATTTAATAAATAACCCGATCGATATTTTAGGGTGGCTCAAGCGAAATAAAAATTTATGATTTAATGTGAGGAAGGAATTCATGATCTAATAACGAAGATCGATTGTATTGATGAATAAAAACTATTTAATAAAAGCTTCGGGCATAAGAATATTAGTATTTCAATCGAGATAAGTAATTTAATATAACGTTGATGTTGCTATAATTTTTATATCCGCAACTGTATATAAATAATTCTCTTAAAGAAACTGACAATAGAAGTTGATGTAGCAAACTTTTGACCTCCCCTATATAGAACCAGATAGGTTTGTCTCGAAGCTACTTCGGTATCCTTTGCCTCCTCGACTGATGCTGTCCAGACTTGTTTGTTTTTTGCCGATACTCGCAAACTAGCACTTGTCAATTTTTATTCCAGACTATAGGGAATGCCCACTATCGAACTTATGTTATGGTTAGGGGCCTCGCGCGGCGCGCACAAAAATCTGATCAATATTAATGATATTACGCCGATATTTCGTACATTTCCACCTTAAATACGACGTAGGGGTGTAGTAATGATCGAAAAATATCCGCAGAACGCGTTTAACGGGATCAAAAAGCTTTCTAATAGCGCGGATTCCTTTAAAAGAAAGTTCTATGTAGTCTAGAGTGTGTGCACGTGACTTGACAAATTGTCTCACTTAACTCGAAGCTAATTGCGCTGTTTTAGTATCCAGGTTTAACGTTAGTATATATGTATATCTATATATATATATATATTTTTTTCTTTTACTAAGCTCTGATAAGCGGGGGCACTTGTTGTTATAACGGGATTGTTCACCCCATATGCGTGGCATTTTTATTAGGAGATTGATCTTATCTTCGACGGTGTCCTTTTTTGCTTTTTCTTCGTAGAATTAGCGTCTCTCAAGGCAGCCTTCTTTGTTTGGTATACCATCCCCTTGTATGTGGATGCCCTTATTGAACAATCATTGGTAAAGACGGGCGATTCAACCTTGACATACGCCGATGTTCCCCTCGGTACCCCTCCACGCTAACTCGGCAACACATTATATACATTTCAGATTGAAGAAACAAACAGAAATATCATCTTTTCCACATTAAAACGACAAAATTCCCATATTCCCCCATTCCTAAATAGAAATCAAAATCAATTTCTAAACCCATCTCGCTCAAATTGAGTCTTATTATTAAGAATCATATAGGAACGTAATATTGATCATAATTTTAAGACGTTCAAATCTCGAGAATTTAGTGAAAAAGCGTTACTAAATTTTTAGGTAAAAGTAATCGTTTTCAGAACGAAAATTATCCGTAAATTTGATGTTATAACAAGGAAGCCGGGATATTTTTAATAATAAAAATAATAAATCCATACAAACGAAATCTTTCATCAAAATTACAAAAAAATATCGAATAATCAAATAAAATAATCTTCACTTTATTCGCAAATACAGTGACAATATCGTTTCGCCATACAGTGTGACTTCAACGGACTGATGCCAAATCAATTCAATTCAAAGGAATATATCACCTATATTCCGGCTTCACCACCCGGTTTCAGAATCAACGTTGTCTTTTCATTAATGGTATAAAGAAAATGTGGTTCGTGTATTCGATTTAGACATTTAGAATATGTCAGATCTAGAATTTATTGATATATTCGTAATATACTAAACGAGTCCAAACCAAGATATACGGTGATACATAATTTAAAAGCAAAAGGATCAAATTCTTTTCTCGTCTCACTATTCGATGCAGGATTAACTGAAGCGAACTTTTTGTGATTAGCCAAATTAGAGAACTATCCAAGTAATTTTGAAAAGAAATAAAGAATAAGGTTAATAATAAACACACTGTTCGGATTACTCCTCCCGCACAAAGTATTAATTAATTCGGGACGACACGTGTCGAATAACCGGTTATTCGACTTGATAATGGGAATCCACGTATTCCCGAAACATGTGTCGTCCCGCATTAATTAATACTTTGTGCGGGAGGAGTAATCCGAACGGTGTGTTTATTAACCTTATTCCTACTTTAAAAAAATGTAGCTCCGAGTTTCAAACTATTAAAATTTGTTTTTTACCAATCAAGTTTCAAGTTACGTGATGAGCATAATTGCTCCATATATTTTTTAAATTAAATATACGATGTTTCAACTACAACAAAGTTTCTGACTTCTTCTGCACAAAATATAGTCATTTATGTAAACGAGACTGTACTACATGAGAATTTAATTTGCAAAAAGGCTCAGACACAGACATCACGATACATAAAACAAGTACGTATTAGTTTATCACAAGATCTGAACGGACCTTGTTTAAATTCACTACGCCATGAGAAAGTCGTGGTGATTTAAAACTACCAAGTACGTCCCCGTAGAGAAGCGAAACGTATATAAGATCTTTTAAATATTAAATATTAAATTATTTTATAAGTTATTCGTAATTTCTTTTAGAATTAATCGCCCAAAATGACTAACGTGATTTAACGATTATATACGGCGGATCTTTAAAGCGATGTTTGGTCGTTGGTCACCGGCTACTTTTCACATTTATTCATCCTGTGGGACCGCTGTCCAGTTCGCTGCCTCCGATTTCATGTTTTCATTCTGAAGTTCTCCCACAGGGAACCTTGATTTCAATACTTGGCCGTTCCATATTATTCGAATACCTTTACAACACAAGGCAGTCCATTTGCTGCGTAGACACGATCAGAATAAATAAGGAGCAAGTCTCTCTTATGATTAAATCGGTTTGGGTAACTTATGGCTTCACCGAAACGTTTCAAAACTTGAGAATTTAATCTGGTGTTAAGTCAAAATTGATTTGGAAAATTTTTAGTGAATAGTTAAAAGTTAAAATATCGATTAATCATAATATTTAATCTCTCAATTTTGTCCACAGCATCTTGGAGTTGCGGAAAGAAAAGAGTAGAGACGCAGCTAGATCGAGGCGTGGCAAAGAGAATTATGAGTTCTATGAACTCGCCAAGATGCTTCCATTACCAGCAGCAATAACGTCCCAACTGGATAAGGCCAGCATCATAAGACTGACCATATCTTATTTGAAACTTAGGGATTTCTCCGGACACGGTGATCCCCCTTGGAGTAGAGATGGTCCAACTCCAAATAAAACATTGAAAGGTAAGTTTACCTACCTAAAATTACCTACGAGAAGTCTATTTGATAGCCTTAAATTTGAAATTTTAGTAGTTAATGATATTTCTTGTTTGATAACACTGGTAAATAAGATTATTATCCCAAGCACAAAAATGCCTGATTCATACACATAAATACAAGTCCCATTTTATTACAATTTTAGTTATTGTTAAATCTGGTGCGTTTAATAATGGTCCCTCCTTTTGTGATTGCACTGGTTAACAAGATTTTTGTCCCAAGCACAAAAATGCCTGATTCCCATATACTTTTGCGTGCTGAAATCAATTATGTGTTCAGAAT
>JARFOC010051058.1:0-20346 GCA_031763485.1 Osmoderma eremita | reverse complement strand
CTACCTAGGACGAGGTGTTCAGATGGCGGCAAATTCAAATATATCCACCTATCCAGTTTACTAGTGCTATACCACAACGTGTATATAAAACTTCTATAGCTTAGGCATTTTATTCACAATATAATTAGACAACTTATTTACAAAATGCAACCATTTGTTTGCCAGAAGTATTCGGAAAAATAAGGGAAACCAACCGCCGAAAACGAATCATTCTCCACCAGGACAATGCCAGCTCTCACACATCAGCTCAAACAAGAGCGTTTTTGGCAACTGAAAAATTGAATTGATGGGTCATCCGCCGTACAGCCCTGATTTGGCACCCGATGACTTTTTGTTTTGTTTCCGCACATGGAACAAAAATTACGTGGTTAACGTTTCTCGACGGCTGAAGAAGCGGTTGTTGCTTTGGAAATGCATATTTTGGAGGTACCTCAATCGGTGTGGAAAAAGTGCTTCGAAAACTGGTTGAAGCGCATGCAAAAGCGTATTGATCTTTCTTAAGTGGTGGCATAGCTTTAGCTAACCTTCGCGCATTAGTTATTCTTATTGTTCTTTCTGTTCATCTTGTTGCCATAAATAAAGGCGATATAATATTTATTATTATAGAGTGGGTGATATTTTTTGCAGATTTAAATGATCGGATGGAACACTACTGTAAATCTTAAGATCGCCTGTGTAAGCAAGAACGTTACAATCTAGAGAAACTAAGAGATCATTCACCTAAATGTTAAAAAGTTATAATGGATGTCAATGACAGGAACGCTGTTAAATTGGAACAAATCGAAATATCTCTTTGTGGCTGTATTCACTCGTTAAAATAAAATAATGGATTGATAACACATTCGCGGATTTTTCCTTGACAATCAGTTTGAATCTCAGATTACTTATACATTAAACCGCGACGACAAGCATTTATAATCACAGTGTATGTCTTCAACGGAAGTGAAATATATGAGGCTACGTTTTTTGACGTTTATGCATTGGAAAGTGAAAGTTACTTGTACCGCAACAACCATCGTTACGTTTCTAGCGCACACAAACAAACCTCTCCTCCGATCACAGTAATCGTCAGTAGGCAAGAATCGTAAACTTTCTTCTTGATGGCGAGCTCGACACGACGACTGAGCGACAGCGAAACAAATTAGCTTCGTCCAATGTTACGTAGCAATTACACTCGTATGCATACGATGTCTTCTATATTACCGTCTCGCACGCGTGCAAGTTGTTAATTTCTTTTGCGTCGTATGTACATCCCAGGTAGGTGAATTGGAAAAGTCAACTACATTACGTACTGTTACTTCCATTCTTATGTAATGCTGAGATTATTTGGCAGGAGGTAATTCTTACTGTTTGTCGCATGTAATATCTTTATGTTTACTTTTGTAATATAAAACTTCCTTTGTATAAAAATACAGGGTTATGGAACTTTCATTAACGCAATTGTTGATTCCATAACGTTAAGCGGTGTAGATCTATGACCAGTGCAATTACGTCACTATTATTTCTGGCTAGTGCGTTTTAAAAGATCTACTATAATGAATTTTTTTTAACGAAAAATTTCCAGCATACCGTGAAAATTTTAAATCCACTTCGAAACTTTTAAAATTTATTACGAAAGTATAGTGGAATTTCGTACGGAAATACTATTTGCGTCGGTAAAACAGAAGCATGAAGAATTTGGTTATGTTTTTAACAAAGAAAGTGAAAAATTTCAAGTTGAAATGAAGAAATTATTTTATTCTAACGATTAATTAAGACAAACAAATAAATGAGATCCAGGGGAAGGAAAAAAAAGAACCTTTCGATTTAAGGAAATTCAATAGTGACGGAAAATCTTATACACAAATATTAACATATGTATATGAATGAATCTTTTATTGGTGCAAACAAGGGCACCAGAATAAACAACAACATTCAGGTGGAACCTATACACAGTGCTAATTGCACACCCCGGACATTTCTGCTATTCCCTAAGGATGTTGGAGAGGTTATAAGCGCAATAAATAGTCTTAATATCACGACAGCGATGGGATCGGATTATATACCAACAAAGCTTTTAAAGCACTGCTTTGAAGGTTTAGGGTAACAAGTCTGAGTTTGAAAACTACTGGCCAATACCGAAACTTGTATATAAAAGAATAACAAGCTTTATGGAGAAATATGGCATATTTACTTGTTTTCAAAATGGTTTCATAAGGAAAAGATCCACGACGCGCGCCATGTTCCAACTTCTCGAGGAGGTCGTTGCTGGTCTTGAGAGATTGAGATTATTGGAATTAGAGGACTGCCCCTTAACTGGATTGCTTCATATTTAACAAATCGGCGACAGTGTATTGTGGGATTTGACGAGGCCGGAAATGAAGTGACATCGGATTGGAGAATCGTGTCGCATGGGGTTAACCAAGGCTCCATTCTTGTCCTTTGCTTTTCTTATTGTATATTAACGATCTACCAGTAGAAGTAGTGCATGATATTGTTATTTTATTTTCGGATGACACGACTATGATAACGCGAAGAAAAAACTATTCGGACTTGGAAAATGACTTTAACAATAATTTATCAGTTATACGGGATTGGTTTATATATCACAATCTCAAATTGAATACTAATAGAACCAAATTGTTCAATTTCACAAACAGCGGGCAAACTATTAATGTTAAATATAATGAGGATACTCTCACCTGTTCGGACAGTGCGCTTTTCCTAGGTTGGAGATTGGATCCTGGACTGTTGTGGAGATCTCACGCTGAATACGTAGCTGGAAAATTGTGCAGTGCCAGTCACCTATTGAGAGTCATCTCCCGTAGTGTCAATTTGGAGGTTGCAATGACTGCCTATTATGCAAATGTTTTTTCTCATCTGAGATATCGTGTTATTTTCTGGGGTAATTCGGTTGACGCTGGGAGGATCTTCATACTACAAGAGGCCTGCCTAAGATCTATTTTTAATATTAATCGGCGTGATACATGCAAGGATATTTTTCGAAGTGCTGCATTGCTTACCTTGCCTTCCATATATGTACTTGGGTGCGCAGTGTTTGTTAAATCTAACTATGGTGATTTATTTGAGAAATATGAACTAGTGCACAGTCACAATACAAGAGCAATAGCAAATGGTATTTTGCTTCCACCAACTACACATTTGACGAAAACACAAAAGTATGCTCTATATCAATGTATAAAAATACATCTCTAGGTTTCTCTAATGCCTTATTCGTTTAACAAATAAAGTACATAGTTCAGTTTTCAAAGAATACTATATTTAAAAGATACAAATTTTACAAAATAAGGATACCAAATGTGTCGTTCCAGTTCTCCCTGGATGTGCCTTCAACCATGTCGTGACTTCTTGGTCATAGTAGGTTGTTATAGGTCCAAAAATATGCGACATCCAGAGGCTGGAGTCGGCGCGTGCAATGGGATGGGAGACAAAATAGTAAGACGTGAGTTTTCTTAGCAAATTGAAGAGACTCCAGGTTTTTGTGGGACGCATAGCCATCGAAGATTAATAACGCTTTATTCTCATACGTAGGTCTAACAAACTTCACGACTTGTTTAATCCATTTGAAAAAGGAGTCTTCGGTCATGTATGCTGATTCATTGTACAATGGAAGGGTGCCTGGTGGGGTTCCATCATATAAATCTGGATTGAATTCTTTCCTTGGGAAAATCAATGCTAGTGAAATAAACGTTCCAGTGCTGCTCATACACACCACACCTGTGGTATGAATACCCCTTTCGGCAGATGTAATTGCGCCAACTTGCTTTTTACCTCTCTTGGCGATTACTTTTTGAGTCTTTTGTACAGTTGTTATTTTAGATTCATCCATATTAAAAATCATTGTTGTCTGTATCTTATAAATTTGAATTGTTTGTTCCAACTTTGTGAAATAATTCTGAACCTGAGGTCTATTAAAAGCTTGGGCCCTTGCAGCTGAGATAGCTTCAGGGACTGCTAGCCTGTTTTTTGGTTTTATTAAATTGGTGTTCGCATCCACTGCGCTCAGCAAGTTTGTATGCTAATTCCCTCAAGTCATGGGTAGTCAGGCCAAAGAGTTGTAATTCATGGTTTAATATATGTTCGACTAATTTTTGTTCTAGACCGCCACTGAGTGATTTCTTGAAGCGACCGTCAATTTGTGGGTTAGAATGTTTATGCAGACCATCCGTTTTACCGGCAATTAAAAGACAAACAGTAACAGGTGTTGCAAACAACACTACAATAAGTTGCTGACACAATTAGTAACAAAATTATTGTGTTAATTTTCAACTTACCTTGATCTTGAAGCGTATATTTTAAAATAAAATTGCTATAATAATAACGGATATCACTTCTGACGTGTCTAACTTGCCGCATGGCACGAAGAATAGTACAGTCGCAGAGTTGCCACGCACAGAAAACATATTCATCGAAAAAGCGCGCGGAAACAAACGATATGTCATTTTGCCTTACTCTCCCCTATAAAAAAGTAAATTATTAAATTAATAAAGAAATCTTTGACCCAAAGAGTTGGTTTTTTTTTCGCACTGACCACGCACGCGTTAAGGTACAACTGGTTACATAATGTCTGGATTAATGTTACCTGTAGGAAATACCTATGTGTAACGTTACAAGAAAGCCCTGTATCTATGCACAGATATGACATAGATGTACGTCAATGACTTTAATGTATGTAATAATTGAGTAACATTAAACTACAGTTTTTTTTGCGATTCACCCGTATAAATTATAAACAACACCCATATCTTCGACAAAGAAATCGTATCAATCCAATTACGCAATTTACGGTCAAAACAGTATATTTAATTTCTATATTTGTTTATATTGATGGGTATAACAGAAAACACCCAGATAATAAAAGTTTTAATCACGTGACGTCCATACGAGCGATCAGGCTGCACGCACAACCACCACCTCCAATTTTAACCATCTCCGAAAAGTGAAACATTTTGCTTTTCAATATAATCGGCGTACCTCGACGACAAGAAGCAATTTTACGTCGACATTCGCACAGGGTGGTAACTCCGGCAAAATGAAATCCAGTGTAATCGCTTGTATATCGTTGCAGTTGGTATTGGCAGCCGGTTTAAGTATACGTAAGTGCAATTTGAATTATAAATTGAATAATAAATAGGGAAAGTATTTTTTAAAATGTTTTATGCTTAATGATTCTTCTTTTCAAAAAAGGTGCCACTTAATTTTGAAGCATTGAAATAAAATAGTAAAATAAATATAATTTGATAATTATTTAACTGCATGTTTTTATATTAACTGTCGCGGATATTAAACGTATTTCATAGCGTGCGCACTTGTATAATTATAGAGGATAAAACTTTCTCTTTATTTTCCTAAAATGCCAGAAGATTTCCTTGATCCATTTATTTCCGCCGAGAACAATTCATATATAAGTAATTTCTTTTTTAAACTTTTCGCTAACATTAAACCTAATTTAAGTAGAATTATTATAACAGATTTTTTATTTTATTTTATTATTTCCATACCATAGATTTTGTACTTTACATAAAATAAAATCTACTGTGTTATATCTTAAAATTTTTAGGTCTCGGTAAAATTCTTCATTCAAGGATAATTATATACTATGCTATATAAGAAACTTCATCTTTGACCGGGCACGTGTGTACTAGACATAAAATTTTGAATAGTAAATAAAAGAAGGTCAACATTTTTGATATTTGTTAACTCATCAAAGTTATCTATATAGTGGCGGTCCGTGATTTTTATGGGTAAGGACTGCACAAGAAATAACTATAAATCAATGAGAAATTCTTACCTTAATTTTATTAATTGCCAAACTCGAATTTATTAAAAGGATTAATGGAAATCATTTTCTTCATTTAAATAATGGTGGAACAGTATTTGGAATATTTTTAGAGTTTTTATGATCTTTTACAGCTAAACACATCACAACAATACATTTACATTTTAGTTATTTGTAATAACTAAAATTGTAACAGATGACTCCGTAACGTAGTGACTAAGCTGTGTCGTGATTTAGCTTTTGATTGTGTTCAACAGTTTATTGATGGATAAGCTCAATTCTTCTGGATTTCGATGTAATGTCGCTAACTGGATTATTTCTTATCTCGCTAATGGAGTGTAATTAATTGCAATCGAAGTACTGAAATCTAGCACAAAATATAAAAGTGGATCTTCCATTTTAAACAGCAATACTATACCTGACTCGGGGAACAGATGCAGTGCCAGAAATGGATATACCCATTGCCGTCACTGCATCTGTGCGCCGCGTCAAGTATAATATAGGGCAGGAGTCTGTCCTTGGCCCGGTTTTGTTCTCAGTTTTTACATACGATTTTCTGGGTGATTATAATGCGGTGTGGTGTCTGTAATTACCAATATGTTGAAGATTTAACAATCAATATGTTATATCAAACTAGTGT
The DNA here is from genome assembly GCA_031763485.1 of Osmoderma eremita. Classification (NCBI taxonomy): domain Eukaryota; kingdom Metazoa; phylum Arthropoda; class Insecta; order Coleoptera; family Scarabaeidae; genus Osmoderma; species Osmoderma eremita. Next base: position 13,927 of record JARFOC010051058.1, on the reverse strand, counting down.
TGCGCTAATGATTTGTAATTAAATTTTAAGAAGACTAGATATATCTTGCTTCATACTATCCAAAAGAAACTTATTTCTTACCCAACTTACTTGTTGAGGTGTGACTTCCTTGACAAAGTGGCATCAATAAGCACTAGTTCGTTAAAAATTATATACTTCTCAGAATTCTAATCACATTTGTTATATGGAATTTTTCTTTGAGGCACTAGCTCTTTTGCAAATGAAGTTTTTCTTAAACAGAAAGCAGCAATAAGATGTATCGCGGTTATTAAGCAACTAACATCCCATAGAAACCATTTTGTTTCATTAAAAATATTAACTTTATATTAATTATATTTTTAAAGCAGCTTCTAATATTCATAAGCTTAAAAATATAATATTACAAGTTGATAATATATATAATCAGCTGATTATATATATATATATAAAATATAAGAGATCATAAACTACATCTTATGAGGTAAAACTTGAAGCTAACAGCTGATTGTACTGATATCTTTACAATAAAAATATATAACAACCTTACTGATAATTGCAAGGGATACGGTTTACGTAAACTTAGGAAAACAATAGAAAACTTGGTTTGATTTGCTATTACTACATTTTTTATTTCTTTTGCATACTCCATACGTTCATTTTCTCTTATTTCAAACTGTAGACTTGGCAACAAAATTTATTATCATTATACGATGAGCAGGTAAAGGTTGGAATAAATTCATTTAAAATTCTGATGTTTTTTTTTTCGAAGATTTTTGATTTTAGTTGCCGTTTTTTTGATGATTATTTCATGTATACAGAGTGACCAAAAAACATGTTATGACAGCTCACTTATTTTTTCTAAATGGAAACACCAATGACCACGACCGACGACTTGAATTTTGCGAGATACTCATGAATGTGTGCAATAACGATCCACAGTTTTCAAAACGAATTGTATTTTCAGATGAGGCAACATTTTGTCTCAATGGAGGTGTAAATAAAACTGTCGGTATTGGGATACTGAAAATCTCCGCTGCATAATGAAATGTCATACTCAATATCCTCAAAAACTTAGTGTTTGATCCGGCATTGTTGAAAATAAGATTTTGGGGCCCTTTTTCTTCGATGCGAACTTAAACGGTGACAGATATTTAGAATTTTTAGAAGATGACCTAGTACCATGTCTTTGCCACTTCATACCCCCTTCTAGATGATCCTGACACACCAAACGAATTCTTATGGTATCAGCAAGATGGAGCTCCGGCCCATTACACTCGTCTTGTGCGAGAGTACCTCAATACGGTTTTCCCTGAATGATGGATTAGTCGACGGGGTCCAATTGAGTGGCCGGCCAGTTCTCCAAATTTGGCCCCTTTAGATTATTTTCTGTAGGGTTGTCTTAAGTGTAAGGTGTACGTTAACCGACTAAACAACATCAAAGACTTAAAGTTTAAGATAAGAGACGAAATGAGATTGATAGAACCTAAGGTAGTTAATAACCTTTTGCAGGAATTTCAATATCGTCTGGGATACTGCCAGGAGATTGGTAGCGGTCATTTCCAAGATTTAATAAAATAGTTTTAATTTTTTATTGCATTTTACTACTGTTTTCTAAATAAATGATAATATGCTGGTGTTTCAAGTTACAGTGCATTTATCTCGAAAACAGGTGGATTCAGGTATAGGATATGATACATAAAATATTTTCAGAATTTGACGTAGAATTTAAAAATGGAACAAAAAAAGATGTTTTCATTAAAAGGGAATGAGTGAGCTCTCATAACATGTTTTTGAGCCACTCTGTGTACATGAAATAGACAAACGGCAACTAAAAAAATCAAGGGTCCGAGCGTTTCTTCGAGAAGAGAAACACCTGCATTTTAAATAAATTTACTCCAATCCTAATGTGCTTACTGTATACAAACTCACTACTTCATGATGATTATTTATTGACTTTAATTCACTTCAGCCGACTATCTACCTGAAAGATGCAAACTATCAGATGCCAAGTATAGTAACTGCCTCCTTAGGCAGCTAGAGAAAGCTCGACCGTATTTGACTCAAGGCATCCCAGAATTGAAACTCCCAGCTTTGGATCCCCTAGAGATTTCTTATCAAACCGTCAACAGGACCTTGAACGATTTGGTGAGCATCAATGCCGTCTGCAAGAATGTTAAAATCAGAGGCTTCGGAGGAATGATCTTCGAAAAAGTTAGGTAATGACACGCTGATAAATACATAAGATACGTAAGATAAGTGTAGTGAATCTTAGAAAATACATTGAAATACTTATTTTATTTTTTTTTCAAGAGGTTTGAAGGACACAATACGTAATTGCAAAATTTTAACGTCCTTAATTAATACTTTTAAATCTTGTTTGAATATAAGAAGGCATTCGTCTTGATATTACCATAATTACGAGGTCATATTTAATGTTTGTCCTCAATAAGGTTTATACGCCTGTGAATATATGTATGTTTCCTCACATTTGTTTTAATTACTAGCCAAATTGAGAAACTTCTTGCGGTGAAACGTCTTACATAGAAATAAAGAAATCCAATTAGTCGAGATTCTTTTATATGGATTAAGAAATTCTATTAGATACAACTAAGTAGAGGATAAAATATATCCTTTTTCTTTATTTAAATCTTAAGATTAAAAATATTTTTCTACGATACGCTGAATAACCCGAAAATTAACAACATCTGATAACAAAATGAAAGACATATGGGCAGTAATACATAGTGAGACAGATGCAAGAAGAAAATACAACTCCCCCAGTAAAATAAATGCGGAAGATTTGAATGAGTACTATATCTCTATTGGCAATAAATTAGCACTTGCTATATCCGGTCCACCACAAGATGCAATGAAGCTATTACAAAGAGGAAGGCAGAGTACACAGAATTCTATATATATGGAACCAGTGACGGGCTTAGAGATTTGCGTAATAATAAAACAAATAAAGAAAAAGAAAATACAAGGTATCTACGGCATATCAGCAGTTATGCTGGAAATTGTTATGGCAGCCGATAGCAGATATTATTAATATATGCATGAATGAGGGAATATATCCTAAAAGTATCAAAAGTAATACCAATGCATAGAAACGGGGATAAATCCTAGCAATTATAGGCTAATATCCATAATACCCACTTTCTCCAAATTTTTCGAGGTGGTGTTGAAAACTAGACTGGTTGAGTTTCTGGAACGATATCATGCGTTTTCCAAACATCAACATGGTTATAAAAAGGAGAGGTCTACTACATCAGCGATGGTCGATCTGCTGGAGGAAGTAACGCGGGCGTTCGATGAGGGTGAAGATTGTGTGCTAACCTGCTGCGATTTGACTGAAACCTTTGACTGCGATTACCATGAACTATTGCTACAAAAGTTGCATTTCTATGGGATAAGGGGAAATACACACAAGTTTTTGAAAACATATTTAACAGGGAGAGAACAGATTACTGTATACCATAGCAGCAAATCTGAAAGAGCACAGATAAGTAAAGGGGTACCACAAGGATCCATACTAGGGCCCCTCCTCTTCCTACTATATATAAATGACATCCCTGAAAATACTAGCAGCAACAAATTGTGTTTGTTTGCTGATGATACATCGACTCTAACGAGAGGTACACACATGAGGTTGCAATGGGGAAAGCAGAGACTGCTCTCGAGGAAGATAATGAGTGGTTTATTAGTAACGGGCTGCGTCTAAATAAAAAAAAAGAACTCAAAGGCTCTTGCTTACCACAAAACAACTCCAGGATGTACAAGCAAATACCGTGTATTTTCTGGGTCTTCATCTATCTCGCAACCTAGGCTATAAGTATCACATAGAGGAAATTACAACGAATTTAGCGTCAACTATTTATGCTATTCGAATGAAAGAGATAGGCACACACGAAGCAGCAAGAATAGCATATTTCTCTATGTTGTATTCACAGACGACATACGGATTATTACGCAAAGCTGGAGTTCGCGAAACAAAAGCAGGCTATCAGGGTATTGTGTCGTGTTAGTTCTCGTACATCCTGTAGAGATCTATTCTTAAAACAAGAAATTCTTACCTTATTCTGTGCCTATAAGCCAGCAATACCAGTGGAAATGAAAGACAAATAAAAAATATTTATTTATTATTATTAATTGCATATAAATGTTTGTATGTATTTAATTTCGAATAAATTAACAAATCAAGGTATTTTTCAGGGCAAACCCAAAAACCCTAATTGGAGAATTATCTGTAATGGTACCAAATTTCCACTTGGAGATGGAATATGAGGTCACTGGTCAGTTACTAGTAGTACCACTGAGAAGTAAAGGTTATTGTGAAGCCACTGTCAGTAAGTACTTATCCCGTTATAAAATATGAAACAGTCATTTTTAAGAAGTTCATGTATTATATCTCTTTCATTATTTGTACAGCCAACACCACTTACCAAATGAGGGCAAATATGAAACGTATCGAACATGACGGCGATGAATTCTTCCAAATCGACAAGATGTCTTTGAAGAGCAGGATTGAAGACGGCTTCGTAAAATTAATTTCCAAAAATCCGGATCTACAATTCGCCGGTTAGTAACTAAATACACATTTAATACCGCACAAATTGTCAATTACATTATTCTACATCATATACGATATTTTTAGCCGATATCATCGCTAATTTCTACAACGAAAACCCACGTCTAGTCATGGATGCCATCAATCCAATTTATGTGGAGTACGCAAGGGATTTCTTTAGGGACGAGATTAATAAGGGATTGTATAATATTCCAGCGAGGGAATTGCTTCCGGAATAATCGAGGGAATCGGTTTATTAGTTTTAAAATTAGCGTCTCGAATTAGTTCAAATGAAGTACAAAGAACACAGGTTTTTCTTTGTAATTTTTTTACAAAAGTCCTTGCAAAAAGTAGGTGTCAGTTGAAATGCACTTTCTTATTGTTATTACAAGTGTTTTATGTGTACATAATGTTGTTTAATGTTTTAATTAATAAAGTAAATAAGGTCAAAGTTATTTTAATAATTGTAATCAAAACCCCACGTTTGGATTTACACTTTACACAAAAGGAAGCAGTCTTCCATGATGCAAGTTGAATGACAAATACAGAATACAGAAGATTCAAAAAAGCTTATTTATGAAATTTTTTAGTTTTAAATGGAATACTTCTCTTATTATGTTTTTCATATCACCGTGTGTGGTTGACGATGTTTGACGTACAAGGTTTTGTTACATATGATCACATGAAGAAGGCAATTTCACTGAACTCCAGTGATCGAACTAGTCACTCAATTGGTTCTCCTCTCCTCATCCATCCTTCAGGGAAATAGGTGTTTAGATGATCGTGTTTAGACGATTGTGTGAAGTAACGAAGTTCCATCATGCGGACGCCACATCCATTAACGAAGGTTTAGACGAACATTTTCCAATAACAACGGTAAATGATTTTCTAAAAAATCTAAATAAACTTCACCATTCACTAGTCCTTCCAAAAAATGTGATCCAATTACATAATTTCCTAGCTAGTAATTAAGACTTAAGACTTTCTTACTGTCATTTTTCCACGACTGACTCGTTATATTAAAATAATTTCAAAAAATCTCACTTTTGTAAAAGGACTTTAAAATATCTTAGAAATTAATGACTTCAGGTATAAAGAGTGTTTAATGAAAGTAGCTAAACCATTCTTTTTGTTCCAGGTCATAAAATTGTTTCTTTTGACGTGGTTAGTTTCTTTAAAAATATTCCTAAGTCACTGGAACTACAAACAACAGAAGAAGATTGGGATCTAATATCGCCTAACACCAAAATTCAAAAAAGAGAATTTCTTTCCCTATTAAAATGGGTTTTTGAGTCTGTCTATTTTACATAGAACAACTAGTTTTACTTACAAATGGAAGGAACCCCAATGGGATCCTTGCTATCTCCAGTAATTGCAGAAATAATAATGAATACCCTTTTGAAATATGTCATCTCCAAAATTTCATACAATGTTGGCTTTTTGTTTCAATATGTAGATGACATAATTTGCTTAATACCCGAAGAACTGATAGACAACACTCTTGATGTATTTAATTAACCCATTTAATAGCAGACTGAGTTTACTATAGAGATAGAAGAAAATAATGCTTTGCCCTTTTTGGATATTTTGCTCGTTAACTCTGACAACACTTTAAAATTAAAGTGGTATAGGAAACCAACTAACTCCAATAGTTTCATAAATTTTCATTCAAATTGCCCAAAAACGACATAAAATAAATTTAATTTTAGGGTTGGGCAATAGGTTGACAAAACTTTCACATCCTGATTGTCTCCCTGAAGATCTGGGCGTGTTGCGAAATATTCTATTGGATAATGGTTATCCCCTTTATTTAATTAAAGAACTACTTTTTTCGACTGAGTACCAGACTTCAAAAAACAACCGCTTCATCAACAGAATAGAAACAAGTACAAGCAGTTCTCAACAGAACAAGAATGTTAAATGTTAAAAACGAGCAATATATACAAAACGTTACCATACATTTCTGGCCTTAGTAATAACATACAGCAATTATTTCACAATGTCAACCTCACAATAACTTATACCATACCACAGTGTTTCCAGTGAGAAGTTTTTTCACATCATTAAAACAAAAACTTAGTCCACAGCAATCTAGCAATGTAGTTTACAGTATAACGTGTAATACTTGCAATAAATACTACAAACCAAACAAAGATTGAGGGAGCGCATCACACAGCATAAGTCAGATGTTAGACATAAACCTCACTCGTGTGCCCTTGCGCGGCATATTGCAGGGACTAGTCATGAGATGGACTATGACAACCATAATATAGTATACAGGGAAAAAGATCAAACAAAAAGATTATTCTTAGAAACCTTAGCAATAAAATGTACATCAAGTTTAAATTCACAAAATGATTCCAACAAATTTAGCAACATCTATAATGGTATACTTACATATTTCATGAAAGTCAAAAACAAAATTCATTAAACATACTAATTAAAACACACACGTTGAAGTCTTTCTGATTGTATTCATTTTATTAGTTTTCTATTGTTCAGATTAACTCTTACGACTAATTGATAATTGATATGCATGTTCATTTGTTTATCGGAAGGGTTAGAATTCAAATAATATATAGGTATATTATGGGTTTATTCTATTGTATTAATCAAACAATTCATCAAGGGAATAGTGATCGAAAACAGCTTTGAACATGGACAAATCAATAGAACTAATTAATTTGTCGACGACGTGTACCCTCACGTCTTTAAATAGTAGATCCTGATTTTCTCGGATAACTTGATTGACGCTCTCTGTTATTTCCGGATGGTTCCTGAAGAGGTCGTGGAAATTCCAGTAGGCATTGGGCTGTCCTCTAAGTTTATACTCGATGGTTTCAAATTGAAGATATTCTTTATCTTTCTTTCGAATTTTCTGGCCTTGAAGTAAAATGGCGGATTTTGAATTATCTGTAAAGGCAAAAACATTTTTGGTTATTCAATAGCCTAAAAGGTTTGTATTTGTACTCACTAACATATCCTTCCATTTCACCTTCTCCATGCACTGTAAATTGTAATATTTCACCATCCATCTCGTAGTGAGATTTCAGCTCTATAAGTGGATTAGAAACGTTCAACCTGATCGTGCCCTCATCCAAATTAACATCGCAATCGTCGATCTCAAACTCGTGCGCGTTGTACACCCTGACGTTTGTCAATGTCCCATTCGCCCATGGAGTTTTGATGAATGCTTCGGGAACGATGTAAGGATTCAAAGAGGGCAACCCCATCTCTTTCAGTCCCTCGTCTAGATGTCGGCGGAAATCCAATAAAGCAGCCTTAAAGCATTCGCTTAATGCTGGGTGGTTGAGTTTGCATTTTTTTATGAACGAAGCTGAAAAAATTGGTATACATCGAGTTAGTCATTGGTTCAACATTGTTTAGATTAACATTAGCACATTTAATATATGTTTAGGGTTAAGCTTAATTAAAATTCGTTATTGTAATACTGGCGACATAAAGACTCTCAAAGGACGTTGATGTATACGCGATTTTTTTGCATGTTTTGTAACATAAATAACAACAAAATTATGGGCTGTTAAAACCATATACGCTTGTATGAATCGTAATATTGTAATCAATCAAACAAATACTTTTGAATGGGATATGGTAATTTAAAATCATATTTAAAAGAAACGCCATAATAGTAAAACTAAAATATTACTTAAACAGGCACCACTACGCCATACACTGATGAGGCGATAGTAGTCCGAAACAGCTGCCTGGAAGTTTGAGTAGCTGTTGCTACACAATCAGCTGGGTTGTGTAATCCAGAAAGTATGTTTATATATTTTTAATATATTTATATATTCTTAATATAATTATATATTTTTAATATATTTATATATTCTTAATATATTTATATACTTTAAGTGGACGCTTGCATGTAGATCATCAAAAAAATATGCCATTTACGCAGTTATCATCATTCTTGTTATCGCAGTTGATGATGTAGAACGGGTTTTCTCCGGTCAGAATCGTCAGCTCAAGCAGGTTATGATATAGACACACCTTGGGGGATCGATGTTTTTTTTATTTATGAAAGCACTGTGTAAATTACCTATACACGTGTGCCCAGCTCACATCGGGGTGCGAGAATGTATTGCCCCTGGCGCGATCTGGCATACTTGCATTTATCCACGCCGGCCAGGAGATTTTTCCCGAGGGCTCGAATGCGTGGTTGCCATTCACAAAACAATCCTCCGTCCACATGTGGGCATACGTGTATACGACAATTTTACTTTGGGCTGAACGCACAGTTCCATGACAATAAGTTTCCCACAAACTTATTGTTGTATATCATATGAATTAAACTAGAGTAATTAACATTGGTATTATATATTTTGTTATTTTATAATTTCCGAATAATTGTTTATATTAGCTGTCATAAAACTTACGTAAGTCTTTACCATCGATGATAAATAGAATACTAAAACTCACTAAAAGTAATACAGCACTACTGCGCTGCATTTCGCCAATTGGAAAAGCGTTCTATCAGCAAATTTACTAGTATGTAGTTGTACTAATTACTGCAAATATTAATGGTTATGTCTTTAGTTGAGGCTATACTGACTTTCGAAAAGCACGAATTCGTTGGCGCCCTAATACGGGCATAGTATTTAGAGGACTGTGAGTCGAAAAGTATTGGACAACGTCGTCACGTGTTATTATTTGTTTACACAAACTGGTATGACGACAAATAATTAAAATACGTAATACGTGTAGTGAATTCAAAAATACAATGAAATACCTATCTTTTTTCATTATAAAGTAAAATATTTCCTTTTTTTTCGAATGGTCCTTTGAAGAAGATACATATCGATGTATCCAACAAAGACTATAGTATCTCATTATTTGTACAATTGAGATAATTCGAAAGAAACAGTAAAAATCATGGTGTTTTAGATAGGATATTTTCGTTGTTTCACAGTATTGTATTTAACTGTACAATTTCAGAAATGCAACACATTTTTTTAAATTTCCTTCCTAAGTAACCTCTGAATGAGTTACTATAGTGTTCGTTGGAGATTTTGTTTAAAATATTTGTTACACAGACGTTATTTCACGATTTTTATTTAAATAAACGAATACAACATTCTGTTAACATGAATGCTAAATTATTTCTTGACCTCAGTTATTTGAAAATCACACGTTTTTATTCAGGATTTTCACTCTCCACTTCATCGACGTCAGCTTCTTCACTTGCAGTAGTCACGGATGTTCTTGAAATCAGACTTCCAAAAGGCATGATACAGAATGAGCATTTTGCCATTATCACACAGCCACAACTATCGCTTTTTTATTGTTGTCTATCGGTAGTTCACCGTCGTACAATAATTTTGGAGGGAACTTGTTAAGAGTGGAGGGTCGTCCTCTAGATATTCGACACTTTTTCCTGATGTCACTATTCTTTAAATCAATTGAGGTTACTTGAAAAGTAAATAGCAGTAATAATAATAATAATTCCCAGCAGGCTTAACATAAATAATGCAATAACGGGGAAATACATAATATACAAAAAAAAAAGATTATAATAACATGCCAATACGTAATTTGGACGAACTGAAAGACTGTATACGTACCACATGTGATGGAATAAACCCATAATTTGTTAGGAATACTCTGCGCTGCTTGTTTATTGCGCTGCCTTGTTTATTGCCTTGAAAGACAAGGAGGACACTTTGAAAACTTGCTGTGAAAGTATACTTCGCCTTTATTATGTTGTTTGGTTTGTCTTCATGTTAAAATAGAAACTTTAGATATTTTGACGGTTATGCGATAATAGATTATCACACGAAAAATCACACACTGTCGCAAAACTATCAATTCGTTGCTTGCTAAAACTTAAATTAAATTAAATTTAAACCTGTGCCACTCTTTAAAGATTGACTGTAACTTCTGCGAATATCGAACTATAGTTAAAGAAGTCGATGCACGTAAATTTGAGGTTAGATCTGTTAATATATCCCAAATAAAATCTCTAGCAGAAATTGGTAAGAAGAATGGATTACAATTGTGAATAGTAGATCAAATTCTAAAAATGTTCATCAAACAGCATTATGCTTTTCTTTTCTTCCATATGCTGATACAGTATTCTATTCTTTTCCTAACTTCCTTATAGCAACACTTATACAAGTTAACGTAAATAATTTGCATACCAAAGAAGCACGGGACCAGAAAAAAATATCGTAGGACCTTTAGCAGTAATACCTAATTAACTGAAAAGTAGAGGGACTTATGAAAAATATCGCAAATGGTATGAGACACGTATTACAAGTACCTTGACATTACTGAACATCTTGAGAAAACGCTAAATAAACTTAAGGTAATATGGGACATGAATGATGAACTAAAACTGTTGAGAGCTGTGTCCTTAAAAAGCTCATTTCCGCTCATTTAATTTCTGTCTTGGTTAGCATATTTGAGCTGTTGGCGAGCAAAAAATACTGTCGCCATAATCAAAATTTAAATCTTTCGATTGTAACATATCTTCTGTCATTTGTCAACTATTATAATAAGTCATATTTTATTTAAAATGATTTGTGTAAGGTACATGCATAGAAATAATTATAAAAAATAACAATTATATAGATTGTAAAACAGCTTCTAAACATATACACTTTATAACTTCATAAAAGGAAGTTCTCACTGATGCAAATTGAATGACAAATGCAAAATATAACAAACTCATATAAGAGAAGGTATCAAAACAACCATGTTTTTTATGCTTACATCATATGATGAATGGAAATATGCCTTAGTTAATGGCTAATTGTAAGTAGTCTGTAAATATATCACAGGTTATAGTAGTATGTAATCAATTCTGCATTTAATTTGTTTATAAGTATGAACTTATTCTGTTAGTCAAACAATTCGTCCAGGGAATAGTGATCGAAAACAGCTTTGAACATCGACAAATCAATAGAACTAATTATTTTCTCCACTAGAGGGTACACGTCCTTAAATAGCTGGTCCTGATTTTCTTGGATAACTTGATTTACGCTCTTTGTTATTTCCGGATTATTCCTGAAGAGGTCGTGGAAATACATGTAAGCATTCGGCTGTCCCCTAAGTTTATACTCGATCGTTTCCAACTGAAGGTATTCTTTACCTTTCTTCCGAATTTTCTGGCCTTGAAGTAAAATGGCGGATTTTGAATTATCTATAAAGGCAAAAACAATTATTTTATTGATTATATAATAGTCCAAAAAGTTTATTTCTTTATTGCCACTCATACTCACTAACATATCCTTCCATTTCACCTTCTCCGTGCAAGGTGAATTGTAATATTTTGCCATCCATCTCGTAGTGAGATTTCAGCTCCATAAACGGATTAGAAACATTCAATCTGACCGTGCCCGCGTTCAAGTCGACATCGCAATAATCAATTTCATACTCGTGCGCTTTGTATAGCATGACGTTCGTCAAGGTGCCATTCGCCCAGGGAGTTTCTATTGACGCTTTAGGGACTATGTAAGGATTCAAGGAGGGCAACCTCATCTCCTTCAGTCCCTTGTCTAGATGTGAGCGGAAATCCAATATGGCCGCTTTCATGCAATCACTTAATCTTGGATCGTCGCGTTTGCATTTTTTTATGAAAGAGGCTGAAAGAATTAGTATAGATCAAGTTAGTCATTGGTTCGATATTGTTTAGATTAACATAATACATTTAGTATCCGTTTAAGTTTAAACTTAAAATTATTCTGTTCATTATATGATGAATCTCGTGAGGGGTAAGCTGATCATGCATGTACTTGATTACGACATGGTGCTGGTTCTAGAAGTCGAGTTATGAGGGGTCGCTATTTCGCAACTGACGAATAAACGGAAGTGCTCCAAATCGCAATCGGAGTTGTTTGCTAGTATTGACCCCTTATAACTCGACTAACCAATGAAACAAATAGTTTTGAATGGGTTTAGGTATTGTAATTTAAAAACATATTTGAATGAAAAACTCTAATAAGAATAAATTTCCCACAATCTTATTGTCGTATATTATATGAATTGAATTAGGGTAATGAACACTAATATATTAGGTACATATTTTGTTGTTGTATTACTGCTGGAAACTTGTTTGTATTAGCTATTAAAATGGTAGTTCAAAACAATTAGACTAGATGGCGTCTAGTGGATATATTTCAAATGATGTTATTTCATTTTGTTTTTACGCCTTAAATTAAGACCAGTATATATTGAGAAAAAAGCTTTTTATTTAGCATAATATAAAAAATAAAACTTACGCAATTCTTTACCATCAACGATAAATAGAATAATAAAGCTGACTAAAAACAAAACAACACTAGTACACTGCATTTCGCCAATTGGAAACCCGTTCTACCAACAAATTTACTAGTAGTTATACCAATTATTGCAAATATTAATGGTTATGTCTTCAGTTGTAGTTATACCGATGTTCGAAAAGCACGAATTCGTTGGCGCGTTAATAAGCGCCGAGTGTTGACTGGACTCTGGACTGTGAATCGAAAAGGATTGGACAAGGCCGTCAGGTGATACTGTTTGTTTACAGAGACGGTTGGCATTGAATTAGGTAGAGATCTAGGGTAATGATTCATAATAGTGTTCGGGATTGTATGGGAAGCGACTCTGGCGTTGCTGCTTCAGTGGCAATGGACTAGAAACACCAGCTTAATATGAGAGTTCAAATTTCTGTAGAAGATTTACCCCCGATCTTATAAACGTAGAAAGATTACTCGCTCCGTGTTTAAATAATCTGTCGAGCTACGTGTTGAAATTCACACGAAACTTGTCCTGAGTTGGTAATACGAATATTAATATGGCATCATAGCGAGATTGGCCAACCTGGCTATTTCACTTCGTAAATTAATAATAATATTGGAAACGGAAGATAATGTTTCTCGGGAGTAATAAACAAATAATATTACATTTGTATTTAAAAGTGTGACATGTAAACTGCTTCGTTTCTAACGTCTTTGTAATTTATAGTTAAACAACTGTTTTTGGCTACAACCGAATGGTTGACAGATCAAATAAAAATCTGTGACACGTGTAGAATGTAGTTTCATTTATTGAACACAAATATTTTCAAATTGATTTAAAAAAGTATTTACAAATACCAAAACATTAGAAAGCTTTATATGCAATAACCACACTCGTTTAAAATAGTATGAAAATGTTGGAATGGAAATGACGATGCGAACTCGGGTGCAAATATTATTAAGACAATGCAGTCATCAAAAGTATTAAAATAAACCATACGGTCGACACCAGCAGCACAGAATAACAGAAACGACAACAGCTGATTTTTCTAATGTTATCGTGTAGTCACAGAACAGCAATTAAAGAGAAACGCGAGCCCTGTACATTTCGCTGGTAACACGCAACTTCACGTTATTGCAA
>JARFOC010051039.1:0-20348 GCA_031763485.1 Osmoderma eremita | reverse complement strand
GAAGGTTTATCTCGAGACAAATGCGAACATCTGAGCAGAATAGCCGGAGATATAACGTTGATATCATATCACTGCAAGCAACCCTATAAGGCTATAAGGTAGTGGCAAATATTAACTCAGATACCCATGGATCTATAATGTACCTCCGGCAAGAGATTGACAATTATAAAATCATTACTAGCGCCCAACAGAATAATACGGAAATTATAACTATCGAGATTTCAGGAACGACAATATCAGCTGTCTACAAACCTCCCAATATTGGATGGCCAAATGCCCTACTTCCAACCTTAAACCAATAGGGATACTAACAATGACGAGAACGGAGAGAATCTATCAAACTGGATGGATAGGCGGGATCTCCATCTGGTCTTTGATGATAAGGATCTGAAAACATTTCATTCAGCACAGTGGCAGAGCGACACAAACCCCGATCTGTGCTTTGTTACAACTGATTAATCGCAAGTCGTCCCACCTCATACGAAGAAGGTCCTACGAAGTTTCCCACGAAGCCAACACCGCCCAATTATTATCAGTATCGGAACTCAGCTACCATTGATAGAATATACACCTACACCAAAATAGAACTTCCGAAGGGCAGACTGGGCGTTATATTCTAAATAAGTTGACTAACACCTACGGTGGATTCCACTAAATCAGAAAACTATGGAATGTTTGTTGGCGTACTGGTTGGAAGCGCTAAGCGCAATATACCCCGCGGATATAGAAAAAAAAAATACATTAACTGCTGGAACAAGAACACGGAAAAATTTTATAATGAGTAAGAGAAAACTGGAAATCTAGACCTGGGAAGCCAAATACTAAAATCGCTCAATGATGGAAGAGCGAAGCGATGGGAAAGTACGACAGAAAATATGGGTTTTACAACCTCCAGCCGAAAGGGATGGGTTCTCCTACCACGACTAGGAACCGCCACACTTATACTCACCAGAAAACCTGAAGTGTTGCAATGAATTTGTAGAGTGGCATACGATAAATAAATAAATATATATATATATATAGTGGCTAGTCACCCCAAAAGGGTATCGCCGCTTCTAAAGCTTTCTAGATCTGGAAAAAAAAAGATAACAGCACGTGCGAATTGTTCCGTAACGAAAACCAAAAAGTGTGTGATTCTAGAAAAAATTAATTTGTGTGAGTGGATACTGCCGGTGCAATAAGTGTACGGGAATATATTTGTAATAAGAAAAGGTAGGAAAAACAAGTTTATATCAAATAAATAAATAAACATAGTTGTCGACTGTGACACGGATAGGAGTCCAGCTCCGACGGGTCGACGGGGTTCGAGCTTTTTTGCGCGATGTCACAGGTGGGGATTCGGTGAAGCGGTCAGGGCCGTATTAAAGAGAGACAAGGAGGTATATCAATGTCGGACGCCGAAGGTTCCTCCACGGACGATGGGAAGCGCAAACGAGAGACAGTAGAGTTTGACCTATTCAAGAAAAGTAAGAAAATGCAAAGAACACCCGTAAAAGAAACCAAGTCGCAAGGCATGGAGGACTTAAGCGAAATGAAAGGTATGATGAAAAGCATGCTAGAAGGGATAAACGATCTAAAGAAAGGTCAGGAAAAATATGAGGCGGAACTGAAATTATTAAGAAAAGATAGTGCGGAATTAAAAAGCGAAGTAGATGATATAAAGGCCCGGTTGGCTGAACTCAAAAGAAATAACACTAAGGGTGATGATATAAATACTGTGACTAATATAGCTAAGGAGCAAGGAGAAAGAATAGAAGCCTTGGAAAGAGACAATAGGAAGGGAAATATAATAATTCAAGGACTTGATGACGAAATAAATGAAGAACAACTAGAAACAGAGGCAAAAACGCAGAAATTGATGGGACTAATTAAAGTAAACATTAACTTGAAGCAGAAAACCGACGAAATAAACAGATTAGGGGAATACACAGAGGGGAAGAAAAGACCAATACTAGTGAGGCTGAAGGTGTTTAAAACTAAATTAGAAATTCTTGAAAAGGCAAAAATGCTTAAAGGGAAAGACATATGGATAACCGATGATTACAACAAGAAAGTGCAAATTGAAACAAGAAAACTAATACCGTACCTAAAGGAAGCACGCAGAAATGGAGAAGATGGAGAGATGCATACAGCATAAGATAGAATAAATTAATGATTAATGGTAAACAGTACGATATAAACGACCTTAAGAGAACAGAAGAAGGAACTAGTAATGAAAGAAAAAGATTGTTTAGTGAACGCTCACCACAAAACGAAGATGTTGAGCAGCAGCTTAAACGAATATTAAAAGCAAGTGCAAAAAACTAGCAAAAACATATAAAACGGCGGATTTCAACGGTAACGGACTGGAAACTAAACTAGGTGTATGTAAAGATACAATAATAGGTCAAAAGCCAAATATACACAAAAGAAACCGGAGGAGGCAAGAAATTAGAATTGGCACATGGAACGTAAGAACGATGATGGAAACGGGTAAGTTGGAGGAAGTAGTGCTTGAATTGAAAAAAAAATAAATAAATATAAAGATATAAATAAATAAAGATATAAATGAATAAAAATATAAATATATAAAGTAATCGTTAAGGTTATTGAGGAGTCCAGCAATAACAATTATGATATGTAGTTCTTTATTTCATTACCAATATTTCGCATCCGTATGGTATGGTTCATCAGGGTCAAAATGTGAACTAATGAGAAAAATTGCATTATTATTGTATTTATAACAAATCATCACAAACCACTACTATGATTTGTAAAAGTATTATTATCTCTATGGTTGTAATTTTACAAATGTACGCATGTGACATCTCCCGATAAATCGGAAGTGTAACTACAAAGTTTAATGCCTTAATCGATCATTAATATAATACATATTTTATTCAAACTTATAAAATCCATTATGAGCCAAAGATAAAAATTATAATTATTATCTGGTTTGTGCGCTTTTTGCTTTATTGCAATAGATAGATTATTTGATTTTGCTCTAAGGCAGTGTTTATATAATGGATCCTACATTTTAATTTAAAAACTGTATTTTTGCTATGCAATGATAATGATAATAGTAAAAATAAATTTTCAGTTTTTTTTTATGCCTACTCTTGCCCGCACATTAAAAATACTGACGGAACGCCGCTGATCACGTATTGTTTACATTGGAATTTCTTGAGCATTGGTTTGACGTCGCGTCTGTAGAAGATAAACCAATGTAGGTTACTATGTCATTGATGTATTTTAATTCTTTATTATATCAACTCTTATTCAATGGGAATTTTACTAAACTGTTAATTAGCAAGTTGTTCCCAGTCAATTTTTGGTGGGCGCTGTGGTTTGAATCAACTCTTATGAACCTAGGTATTTATACTATGCATCATTCACTTTAAGAAAATAGCGTTAGGCAAGATAGCCTTATATTTTGGATGTTTGCTATTGGCTAATACGTAAGGCAAAATTACACACGACGAATAAAGCTGTCTGTACATACAAAATTTATGTTGGATAAAATGAAATACCTATTACTGATCGTTACGTTTTTGTAATATCAGTTGTCAAATTTGTTCGGCTGCTTTTGGTTGTGTATTTGGTTGTTTCTTGTGTTTCTCATTATATTATTTGTTTAGCATATTGCAGAAAATGAAGTAGAATTATAATACTACAGATGGGGAGTGATAATGGCTTTGTTGAAAATGGGTTGCTATATTTTCAATCGAAAAAAACCTCCGATTACCACGATGGTAAAGTGCATGGTAGATGAGAAATGTTTTACCCTTTTTAGAAGCAATTTGTGTTACTGCAATGGATAATGTACCATGCCATTCCGCCCAGGCAGAAGAAATGTCAACGCCTCGATGGAAAAAGGATATTTTGATTAATTGACTTGTTGCAAATGGAATTGCCGGCGATATCTCATACTCTTTGTAATCGGTGAGATGGTAGAAGAAACTGGTTGCAAAATTTTAAGGTTGCCACCATATCATTGCAATTTAAATCCGATAGAGCTCGTATTGTGTCAAGTGAAGGAGCATGTAGCTGCAAATAACAAAACTTTTAAATTACCAGACGTAAAAATTTATTAAGTGCAGGACTCGAACTCGAAGCTGTGAAGCATGGACAAATTGCATCTAACACACCATTGCCGACGAAAGTAAGATGTATGAGCTGGATGACAACGTAGAAGATATAATGGAAGAATCTATTATTACCGCTAATACTGGATCATCATTGGAGATGTCCCCTCTAAATGATGCTTCCCAGTATCAACATAACAAAATGATATTTCAAGTCATTTGTACATCGTTCTATAATTGTGATAATTGTAGCTACTTTGAAAACGAACTATTAAAATGTCTCATAGAAGTCTATTTTATTCCGAAGTGTGTTTGAACACGTGAAATATATAATATATCTGAAATAAAATTGTTTCCATTTTTGTGGTTGGCTTAAATAAACTGAAACAAACGTAAACGTACGGTTTTCTTAAACATTTTACTAAAATATTCATCATTGGAATTTACTGTTACTTTTAAAGAAATTGACAAAAGTTGTAATAAAATTGACATTTTACTGTCAAATTTCCCGCCATTATTTAATCGAGTTAAATTTTGACAATGTTTTACGGACGCCGATTGCAGCCTTATCTACTGTGTTCTTAAAGTGAATGGACTTTTAGTTTCCATTCTGTAGATGCCGATTTCTAGTTTGTGTAGTTGTTTCTAATTACAATGCTGCCTAAGAAAGGAAGACGATTGTTCAATTATTTTTTTACCGTAGTTCTCCACAATCTGTTTAGTTGTTTAAAATATGGACATGTATTTATTTTTATTATTCATGTTGGATATTTTCTGCCATAAGTATAACACTCCACTGACAGTTTTATTTTTATTTTGTTACATTAATTTGATATACCAATACATAGCGACAAGACTGTGGTATGCAGATATAAAAATTATATTGCTATTCTCAATGGTAAAGATAAACTAATATAAGTAATCTCTTATGTATAATTAAAATGAAAGATGTTTTAATAAATAATGAAGAAATCAGTGCGAGATTTTGGTTACCTGTGGTAGTTTCGTGAGGTTTTGGCGAACATCCGTCGCAAGTTAGGTTACCAAAAGAAATTTTCACAACCGCTGGCAGTAGATGTTTGTCTATAGCAAGACAAACTTTTGTCGGTTGGTTAGCTAACATAGATCTTGGATAATAGAAGGCGTAACCATTGCTTGATGTTACCGTATCTTTGCTAAATAAAAGTAAGTTAATATAGGAAATATTTAAAGAAGTGCATGTTTTACCTTTCTTCTGACGCGTTGCACGAGGAATAAAAAAATTAAAATAGTAATATTATTCGCATTTTCTAGCTGTCTCTCCTCCACATGAACACAAACACTTAACTGAGAGATTTATACTACTTTATTTTGTTTGCTGCTGAACATGAACTTAACGCTACCTAAACCACTTTAAATCGAACTGGTAGTTTACATACATACATGCATATTTATATACCTCTATCATTGTAGGATTCCCATTTGTTGGTTTTATATTGACCCCTACTAACCAAGGTCGAGTAGTCATCTGTATAAACAAATACAAACCGATTTTCGATTTTAAGAATCAGCTGTCGTTAGTAACTCGTTTACATATACTTAATTTCTTGTTTGTCTCCTTTTGTTATCGTAATGGGAAATATAATCAATAAATTACAGTATGATAACTTGAACTGTACAAAAACCGAATTTATAGACAAATACATAAGAGAAAGCATCGTTACGTCAGTTACCTAAAGGAAAATAAAATCTGATCTTAACGGAAGTCTTAATTTTTTAATATAACATTCAGGAGTCCTTCATTGCTAAGCGCAAACGTTTTAACATGTAACTTTTTAGATAATTATGTTATGTCATATGACAACAACAGAAACAAACAAAAAGTGATAAAGCAATACACTTGTTAGATACATAATAATTTAGTATCCAGTTATAGCCACGAATGCAGTCCTCAACAAGTTATTATATTTTACAACCAAAAAGAAAATTCTGAATTCAAACTTACTTTATCACAAATCTATCAGAATTTTCGTGTCAACGAACTTTTGTTATTTGTGCTTCTGTGTACAAAATGAAATTCAATTCGACAATATATCTCAAGTTTTTTCAAAAAAAAGTTTAAATAGGAATTTTAAATGGTGATCTAAGCGACAAGGCTTAGGAAGGCTTTGAAAATTCCTGGTGATTTTACACACATCAAAATAATTTAGGGGACAAGAAAGGAAATGTATTTCTGCTCCACATAGGTGAATTATTGTTCGTTATATGTAAAAGTATATATCGACCATCATTACTTGTTTTCTTATAGAAACCTGTTTATTTAGGAATAATTTTCAAAATTAATAAATGTTTACAAAACTTATGTAAAGAAAAACAATAACAATCAACAACATGTGGCAATTAGTGCAATGTCAATACCCTGTGGGACCTCCACGAGTGTTGAGCGGTCTAGCTGTTGTTGATGATGGCGTTCCACTATTCTACAAGACACTGATACAATTATTATTTTGTTTCAAAGACTAGATTTAGACGCAGTATGCTTCTTCGCAGCAAATCATACAATGCAATACATTCTCTATGGCATTTAAATTAGGTGACCATAGCAAAACAATTTCGTGGTTTTGAAGAAATATACGAATGAGTTGAAAATTTTCACCAAGTCTTGCAGCATACCATTTGACAGATACACCATTACACTACCTCATTGGAAGCTATGAACAGTTTGTGATGTAGCTAATCGTTCTGCATTCCCAGGACGTCTCCACACTCTCGTTCAACTTGTGTATAGCCCCAAAGCAAACCGGGATTCGTCAGGCAACAAAACAGATGCCCAATTTTGTCCATATCAATTTAAATGTTTCTGCGCCCATTCTAATCTTCTTTCGCGATTTCCTCTCGACAAAGCAGGAACTCTCAGAGGGCGACTCGCATTAAGACCATCTGCATGGAGTCTATTCCTCAATGTTTGATCGCTTATTAACACATCATGAGTGTCGTAAAATCGAATCACTAATTCTGTCGCCGTAATGTTGCGGTGTCTTAATGCACAAAGTCTCAAGTATCTGTCACGAATTGGCCGAGTTGTGCTTGTGCGTCGTGTATGGCGTTCACACACATCATTGGTTTGCTAATATTTCAACCACAAACGATTGATGATAGTTTTTGACGTGTTGAGAGCTTTTGCAACGGCCCTTTGAGTTAAACAACTTTCAAGCATTCCCAAAGCTTTTAATTGCGTATCACGGTGTAAATGATATCTGTCCATCCCCAATTAATGCTAAAGAGGATGGAAAAGAAAATTGATTGCAAAATAAACACAAAAATCTGAGGATGACAAATCAACAAATCTTTTCTTTTTTAATTTCCACTGATTTTTCAGTTAATAAGACCTTATTGTCATTTAAACAATCGAAACACCAGCAGCAAACTGTATTAACGTTTAAAATGATATTACGAATCTTTGGTTACATATGGCTCGTAGACTACTAGCAAATAAAGCCTTGTCCCCTGGATTATTTTGATGTGTGTATTTCTAAGAAGTGAACAAAAACTACTATATTTTCGTTAATGGATACTTCACTACAATAAATGTTGAACTGCAAAATTTATTTATTTATTTATTCAAACTCTAAATCCGAATTTACATTTTCTAATTTTTTTACCAACGCAAATCATAAACCTGATATCAAATGTTTTGGGGTCACTTCATGCGAGCTGACAATTTATACGTTGGGTACAAAACATAAATATAATCAAACAAGAAAGCTGACTTGACCCGAAAAAATTGATAGCAGATTTGTAATCCGCATAGAAAAATTGTGTAATTTTCATTTTGTTTTCGTCTTATAGATTCTGCAACTTTTAAATAGATAAATACAGTAACATACGGTTTCCATACTTCAATTACTAATTTAGTAAAGTAATCCAAACAGCAAGAAATATACTTAGTGTTTCGTTAAAAAGGCATATGGTACACTTCACTCTTCAGAAGCGCATAAGCGTGTATACTTAATCCAAAATGTTTAAGGCGTGTAGCCTAAATTACTAATTAAGGATAGTTGAAGCTTTAAGACGTTAACTTTATATTTTGTACACAGTGTACAAATAAAACTAAGGAAACATTCGACAAACTTGACACAACATCATTAAATCAAATTTTGAATCTGGGATTTTTAAACTCTTATTCAAAACTATCTTGATAAGGGACTCAAAAGACGAAATGTTGATGTATGTTGAAATATCAAAGTATTTCAAAAACGTGATCCGAAAAAACTGATATTAAAATAGGAATAGGACAGAGCATTAGAAAAAATAGGTATGAATTCGAAATTTCTTCAAATGTTAACTTTTGCTGTATCGTATTTCTTTCAGGTATGAATTCCCATTCCCAAAGTT
Organism: Osmoderma eremita; assembly: GCA_031763485.1. Classification (NCBI taxonomy): domain Eukaryota; kingdom Metazoa; phylum Arthropoda; class Insecta; order Coleoptera; family Scarabaeidae; genus Osmoderma; species Osmoderma eremita. Next base: position 11,910 of record JARFOC010051039.1, on the reverse strand, counting down.
ACTCCTTCCACGTCATTTTGAAACCTAGCGCTATGCCAAAATGACGATAATTCAAATACAGGGTCGCAGTGGTAAGAGTGTTAATCTTCTGTGATGAAGAAGTCGATAGTTCGAATCACCGAGGGGCGATCGATTTTTAGGTCGATTGCAGCGGTGTGGTCGGTATCCTCCTCTTACGGCGAGGAGGGACTGTAACACACCATACACTGCACATACAAATACGATACACACTTACGAGGTAGGCGCCATAAATTCTCGGACTGATATAGAAAAAGGAAACTTGGTACAATATAAGAATTTTTATTTTTCTGAGCCGTCATATTTATAGTGTAGACCTCGCGTATGTGCATGCATGCCGTGGCGCAGTTTGAACACCCTTGAACTTGTATAAGCCTGCCAGGCCGAGAATTTATGGCGCCTACCTCGTACACAAGAGGGAGATAGCAAAAAAGCCCAAGTGCGTGTGACTTTGCTATCCTCCCCACCATCGAAGCAACATTCAAATACAGGGTGCTACGCAATCTCTTTGTAAAATTTTGAAGGTAACTGAAATTTGAATGTATGTTGGAACCTAGGTGGTAAGTGGCGGAGGGGATAGAGTGAACAAAGTGTCGATCAGTGTGTGAGCCAACAACGCTACGTTAACATTCAGATATTTATGGTATCAGCAACTGTTATGATCTTATTATAAGAAACATTTATTGGCAATTATTAAGGCGTACATTAGTTACAAAGTGGAAATGAAGAGGGGACAATAAACTCGAAATGGAACATCATCAAGAAATGTATGGCAATATCAACAGAAACACCGTTGGGAATCAAAAAAAAAATGGGAAAAGGAAAGAGCGGTATAACGTGGCCTGTAATATCGCAGTAGAAACGAAAAACAAAGCTAGATTAAAATAGCTAAAAACCAACAAAACAGAAGACAAGGACGAATACCAGAAAATAAGGAAAGATAGTAATAAATTAATTAGAAGAACAGGGCGCGCGTGGATGGAAATATAGAAAGATAAAAGGCTAAGGGAAATACGAAAGGTTTTTATTAAAAAAATAAATGAAATTAACAAAACATACAAGGGAAAGACAAAAAGAATAAAAAATAAAGAAGGAAAACTAACTTAAGAGGATTACCAATATAAACAAATATGGTCAAATCACTTCAAAGGATTATTAACTGAACAATGCTCCAGCTTGATGAAGATGAACAGCAAATAAAGAGCAACATCCATGAAATAATACCGTAAGAACCAACAATGGGAGAGGTTTAGAAAATAATAAATAAAACTAAAAATGGAAAAGCACCGAGAAGGAATGGAATAAATATAGAACTAATAAAGTATGGAGGCGACACATTATATAAGCGAATATACCAACTAATAAAAAATATGGAAAATATGGAATGAGGAAAGGATGCCGGAAGAATGGAAACGTGGAGAAATTGTAACTATGCACAAAAAAGGAGATCAACATGAGTGCCAAAACTATAGAGCAATCACACTACTAAATGTCACTTACAAAATATTATCAATAATAATTCAAAGAAGACTATCAAGTGTTAGGGCAATATCTATGTGGCTTCACTCATGGCAGATCGACAATTGATGCCATACACACGATAAAAAAAATCATGCAATAAACCAATGAGTACAGTTTGAGGGAGATGCTGTTCATCGACTTTCAGCAAGCTTTTCATTCAATCAAGAGAACTGAACTCATGACTGCGTTGAAATAGCAAGGGGTAAACGGAAAATTAAGAAGGCTAATCCAAATGACGATGAGTGAAACTAGGGCCAGTGTATTAACCCAGAAACGTGAAATGGAAGCATTTATGACTAACAAAGATATAAGGCAGGAAGATTCACTATCCACAACGTTATTCAATCTATCATTAGAATATACAATGAGGAAGCTGCATGAGGGTAATTTAAGATCAAGAGGCAGTCAGATAATATCTTACGCAGACGATATTGTAATTGTTACTAAAAGACGAAGAATAATGGAGGACGTTCTGAATAAAATAGTAACAGAGGGAAGAAACATGAGACTGAGAATATGTGAAAGCAAAACAAAGCTAATGAAATTGGAAAGATCATATCGAAGCGGGAAAATAAAGATTGGTCCCTATGAATTCGAATATGTTAAAAAATACAAATACCTTGGGGTCATGATTAGCAGCGCCGGAGATAGAGACATTGAGGTTGGAGAAAAAATATTGGCAGCGAATAGGGCCTACTATGGTAATATGAAACTGCTCAAACGCAAAATGCTAATCAAACAAAAGAAGTTAAAGGTCTATGAAAAGATAATAAGACCGATTACGGAAACCATTACGTTGACCAAGAGGGAAGAAGAAATACTAAGAATAACAAAAAGAAATATAGGTTAGGTATAGGATACGGTAGCTTAAAATAAATTTAAGTTAAAAATACCCCTTACCACCTTGTTGAGTAAAGAACTCTGAATACGTATTTCAGCAACCAAGTTTCCATTCTCAGCAGAAAACCACAAAGGAAAAAATATAATGTTAGGCGTAGCACTCCGAAAACAATCCTGCTATTAGAACGCCACTATCAACAAATGTCAACAAATATCAACAAACAAATATCAACAAAAGTTGATAGTGGCGTTCTAAGAGCAGGATTGTTCTCGGAGTGCTACGCCTGACATTATATTTTTTCCTTTGTGGTTTTCTGCAGAGGATGGCAACTTAGTTGCCGAAATACGTATTCAGAGTTCTTTACTTAAGGGGTATTTTTAACTTAAATTTAACAAAAAGAAAGATAATGAGAAGAATACTGGGACATGTAAAAACGAACGACAATGAATATAGGATTAGGATGAATCACGAAATTTTGGAAGAACTGAAAGGGGAGGATATAATAAAAAGAATAAAAGGGCAGCGAATTAAATGGTTAGCACATGTATGGCGAGAAGGAGTGAACGCAGTACCTTATAGCATCCTATAGTGGAACCCAGGAGGAAGGAGAAGAAGTGGTAGACCCAGATCAAGATGATTGAAGGAGGTAGAGGAGAACCTCAGTAGGGCAGGAGTAGCACATTGGAAGGAGAAAACTAGGAACAAAAAAAACATGGAGGGAGATAGTAGAAAAACTTTGAATGGAAGAAGGGAACTGATCCACCCCAAGTTTATCATTTTAGGCAGGGGTGTTAGAAATTTAAAAACCTTTATCAAAAGGGTCAATTTTTTTTTTTATTAAATCATTTGCCAGGGTTAAAGATAAAGTATAAATAAAGGGATATAATTAGCAATTAATGGTGAGTTAAAGAGGTATCTTCACAATATATATGTTAGTTATGCGTAACACGTCTAGCAATGATTTTAGTTATGCATTTATATGTCGCTGCCATATTTTTCTGCGGCTCTCTGTCATTATCATGTCATGTCATACCGTCGGTGGCATGCCATTCATATGTGCTGATGAAATAATAAAGTGTAGTTGTATGCCTGACTGGGTAGTATTATTATTTTATATTGACAAACACAATTGTTGATTATTTTGGTATCGCCATCATTAAAGAAGCGATAAAGCTTTCCTCCGACGTCACGTAGGTGACTCGAATTATGCCTCGTCACCTGGCACCGTCCTAGAATATTGTAAATCGCATAATATTCAACGTACCGTATTGAAGCTGGAGTTTTTTTCACTTCTTTGCACGTTGTGCGCGGTTTTGCATGAAAACACTCACGTTATTCTACAATTACACGTTCTACAACTTATACACGACTATTATTCACAGGGTTTTATGCTAGTGATCGCTTTATTCGTTTTTGAGTCTACTATGTAATTAGGCAATTAACTTTTTCAATTTTTTGGAAGCTCAAAGGAAAACTTTTGCATTATTCCGAAAAGTGCGATGTGCGACGCTATTAAAATATGATACAGTTACTCAATCTCATATTCGTACAACTTTATTATATCCATAGAAACAACAACAAAAACAATGGTTTTTATAAAAATTGATTTGTTATAGGAAATTAAGCTTACTACTAATATGAATAACTAGTTATCTTTATAATATAATGTTACTATGACAATATTAAAATTAAAAGAGAAAACAGCAAACAAGCAAATTCAAATGTCAAATTCGTATTAAACTCTATTACTTGTTGAAATATAAAATGTCGCACATTCTTAGAAACAAAACAATTGAAATATGTATTGGAGAACTTATTATTAGTTATTGGAGTAAGTTTCTTGTTAAATTAAGATGAATTTTGTCAATATGGGGAGGAAGGGTAAAGAAATCTCAGAAGACATACGAAAACTAATAAATAGTTTTTCACCACGAAGGCAGAAAATGTTTGAGAGAAATCAGCTAAATCCCTAATCGAAATCGCTCTACAGTTCACAGCATTATTAAACGATATAAAACAGTAAACAGAATACCAAACAAAGTGAGAAATTTTAACAGAAAACTATGAACGGAACGTGATGAGCGAAAAATTTTAAATGAAGTACGGTTAGATCCCAAAATATCGGCACCAGAATTAACAGCAAGATTTAATAGTGATACTGGCAAGACGGTATGTGCGGAAACAATACGCAATATTTTAAGAAGGTAATTACCATGGCCGTCTAGCGGTTAGAAAGCCTTTTATTAGTGAAGTTAACAGACGTACCTAAGCGTTTAAAGTTTGCCAAAGAACATGCATCTAAAACCTATGACTTTTGGGAAAACGTGATATTCACGGGTGAAAATAAATTTAATATCTTCCAGTCAGATGGTAGACAAATTATATTGCGCAAACCAAATACAATCCTCCTCAAGAAAAGTTTGCAGGCTACGGTAAAATATGGCGGCGAATCCGTCATTGTGTGGGGGTGTTTTTCCGCAAATGGTGTCGCAAATCAACATTTTATCGATGGGATCATGGATACCAATATGAATACCAACATCTTAAAACAAAATTTAAAAGTAAGTGCCAATCGTTTGGGTATAGCGGATAGATTTCTTTTTCACCAAGACAACGATCCCAAACATAATGCCGAAGTAACAAGATTATGGTTACTACATAATTGTCCAAAAGTGTTGGAAACATCCCTACAATCGGCAAACTAACCCCACCGAGAATTTTTGGGTTGAACTAAGAACTCAAGTAGAAAATAGCATATTTGTAATAGAAATGAGCTTAAGGAGAAACTATTCTTGGAATGGAATAATATATCTTTTGAAAAAACAAAAAGGCTGGTGCAGTCAATGCCAACAAGATTAAAGGAAGTTATTAAAAATAGAGGAAGTCATAGGCGCTATTAGTCAATTAATTAATGTATGCATTTAATTGAAATATTGAGTTATTATCAGATTGTATCGAATACTAATTTGACATTGAATTTGTTCAGTATTTTCTTTTTCCTTTTAATTTTAATCTTTTTGTAGTAACGTCACTATATAAATACAATTAATTATTCAAGTTACTAGTAAGCTTAATTTCCTATATAAAATCTATAAACCTTTTTACAAAAACCATCGTTTTTTTATTGTTTCTGTCGATATGAAGGTTGTTGAAATGTTGTATGAATACTTACTTGTCCTTACTTGAGTACCTGTAATTTAAATGTATTTACAAGTTATGTGTGATGACATAACAATACAATGGTTGAATTGAGCGGGAGTACATCGTAAAATAAACTGAAAGGGTACGAGGTGTGTAAATTAAGCAATGAGACTGATATTTTTAAATATTTTTATTTGAGTATAATTACAATTGAACGTTGTCTCCCTCAAAATAACTCCCTTGGGAAGCCACACAGCTTTAGAGACTGTTCTTCCATTCCTCATAGCAGTGCTGGAACTTGAATATTGAATCGCCTTAGCTGGTCGGTGACAGCCATTTGAATGTTTTCGAGTGTCCCAAAATTACGTCCCTTCAGATGAATTTTTAATCTTGGGAAGAGGAAAAAGTCCCAAGGACTCAAATCAGGTGAATAAGGAGGCTGAGGACCCACAAAAATATTTTTACTGGCCAAAAATCCGTTTATGGAAATTGCTGTGTGACAATGCGCATTGTCATGATGCAAATCCAATCGTTCTTGATGTTTGGTCTCACACGCATGACCCTTTGTCGGAGAACGTCTCGGTGAAAATGTCGATTAACTGAGTGACCTTGAGACACGAAATCTCTTGATCTTTGATTTGCTCATTCTTGCTTTCTTGGGCTTTGTAGAGCCTGAAGTGTACCATTCCGCGCTCTGGCGTTTTGTTTCCGGGTCATACTCGAACACCCAGTTCTCATCACCAGTAATGACACGTTCCAAAAAAAAATTTATTATTTTCAATCGATTCCAAAAAGTCAAGACACCTTTCTCTCCTGATGTCCTTTTGTTCCTGCGAGAGGTTTCTTGAAACCATTTTCGAGCAGTTCTTTCTCATTCCCAATTCATTGGTCAAAACTTGATGAACGGTGATGTGAGACAAATTCAACTGTTCCCCGTTCATTCTGACCATCAACCGACGATCTGAACACGCAAGATCGCGGATTTTGTCGACATTGCCATCGGTTCTTGCAGTTGAAGGCTGCGTTGCTCATCTCCCATCGACTCTCTTCTTTCTGAAAATGTCGTAAACCACCGAACAACCTGGGCTTTTAAGTAAGCACCTTCTCCATAGGCCTGCTGAAGTTTTGCAAAAGTTTCTGTTACACTTTGCGCAAGTCTGAAGCAAAACCTGATAGCACACCGTTGCTCGAAATTAATATCTTTCATTTGTAGAACGCACTAATACGTAAACCGGGTTCACGGCAAAAAACGACAACGGACAACCAAATGACTTGAACGAGTTCAAACTTGCACTGAACGCGTATTACAATGTCCAACTGTCGCCCCTCCATGCCCCGTGCTTCCCGTGTTGCCATATAAAACGCTACGTTGTTAGTCTCATTACTTAATTTACACACCTCGTATTTACTTGGACAGTCATTAAAAAGTTAGTAAATGCATTCGTTTACGACACCCCTAATAGGTAAACATTCCCATTTGCAGGGAATTCTAAGTTGGGAAATACCAGTCATAATATTTAATAGGTTCGAGGAATATACAAAAGTATTATCTATTACATTTGTAAATGCATAGATATTCTAACATACGCAAGTTACTTAGAAATGTATGGTTTGATTAACTTAGTATACAGGGTAACGCTATGACAAGCTAGTAGTTAAAATTTAAGACTATCTTGCCGTCATTTTTCCATGACAAGCTTGTTATATTAAAATAATTTCTAAAAATCTTACTTTTTAAAAAGGAATGGAAAATATCTTGGAAATTAATGACTTTGGGTATATAGAGTGCTTAGTAAAAATGAAATAACCTAAACCATTCTTTCTTTTTATAATATAAAATACAGGGTGATCCATTTACAATAATTGAAAATAAAATATGTTTGAGTTTTACCAAGTTTTGGCAACTTTGAAAAAATGTCACTTCGCTATAAAACTGGGCCAATGCATGTAAAAAAGAATTTTCGTTTGCAGTATACAAGACCTCGAACGCATTAACAGCTATTTTGACAGAAGTTAAAAAGGTGTCTGTCATTTTCAGAAGGGCGTCAGATATAATTTTCGTGGGTCGCCCGGAATTTTGACGTGATCTGGGTAAAAAGACGACAAAGAAGACAACAGAAGAATAAACAAATGCAAATAGATGGCAAAGAAGTACAAATAAAACGTAATAATAATAAACTTTATTGACCGACAGGTACCGTTTACAGGACAACTATAATATACACATGTAGAATGTAACGTAAAGAACAAAATACAACCAAAGTTATATAAACAAACAACAGTACGTAATCGAGAAAATAGGTGATCGTAAGTAAATATTTGTGTTCTTAGCGGAATATATCCCGTAGATATTTGTTTGCGTTTTTGGCGTAGTAAACATGAGTAGTATACGTTAGTGAATTACACAGTATGACATAAACACGTACAAATGTAAACGCTCGATTTTTATTAGTGACTACTAGAGTGCGCTCTACGTCTAGACCTGTAGGCCATACACATAGTTGTAATGGACTCGACCTAAGACATTTACACGTGCTGTTACCAGAAAGAAACTAGACGTGGATTTGTTAGTAGTACGTGATACATTGCATTGCATCTGCTATAATGGATAGGTGCAGAGATTTTGCTATTAATCACTCTTTGTAAGAGGATCGCGGCCTGGTATTCACGCCTACAATATAGCGATTCGATATTATCTTATTGATGATATCTTACAGGTCCGTCCCTTTGGGGAGAGTGTGTCAGATAATTTATAAGATATGAATTTCAAAAATTTCCGCTGTAGACGTTCAAAGTTTTGAGAATGCGGGGTACCATAGAACGCCAGCGTGTTCAAGTTTCGACAGCATAAATGCAAAGTACAACATTCTAATCAGAGGTATATTTATGAATTCTCCTCAGCTTCCTATCACAAGTCTCAATGTTTTTGCTGCAAATTTACACAAATCTTCAATACGCTCAGGACAGAATCGAATAATAATAAAACTAAAACAAAAATGCCCTCAATGAGTGAAGAACTCTAGATACGTATTTCGGCAACCACGTTGCCGTCCTCGGTAGAATATACAAAAGAAAATAATGTTAGACGTAGTACCCGGGAAGATAGACACTGCACCAGAAGATCACTTCAATAACACTAATTTCCCGCTTATATGTATATATATATATATATATAACTCAATCGTTCCGGTTCATTTAGTGTATTTCGTCACACTCACTGAACCGCAAGAATTTACAATAATGATAGTAATAATGATGATTTATTACCAAACGGCTTACCATTTACAATGCAATACGACACATATACAATATAAGTACTCTCAAACAATTAAAGAATTAAGCAAAAGAAAAAGAGAATAGAATAAAAAGAATAATAATAATAATAATAGAATAATTGAAATCAATTTAATACTACTTGATTATTTGATTACTTGATGAAGCGATGTCATCCGCCTTGTTCGATTAATCATCGTCTTTTACTGTGGCCGCTAGGTCCTATTGTAGAGTAGATGCCATCCTAAAATTCATCGAACAAGTCCACGCCCTTGAGGTAGCTCAGGATCTTGTCCAATGAGGAATTCTTCAGGTCAGCTAGAGAAGTAATTACCTTCCCGAAGATGGAGTACCTGATTCGGGTAGCTGCAGGACAATGGCAAATAACGTGCTCTACTGTTTCCTCGTCCTCCATACACAGTCGGCATTCGGTTTCTTCCGATAATCCGATCCTAGGGTGTAGGAGTTTTCTGAGTCTGCAGTGACCTGTAAACACAGAAGTAATTATTTTAATTTAATTATGCGCTCTTTCGCATGTACCAAACCAGGAGAATTGCTCCTAAATTGGAGTACTTTCTGGAGTACTTTTCTGTAAACTAATTTGTTATTTGTCTATCGAGGTTGATATGCCAATTGCCGGTTCTGGACCCTGGAAACAGCCCGCGCACCCTTTTTTGCAAGGGCGTCGGCTTTCTCATTCCCTTGAATGAGGGAGGGACTCGGGATCCAGATTAGGGTTAGTTTGTTAGATGCCCCTATTGTATTTAAAATGGTTTTGGAGCTCCAGATCAGTTTAGAGGAGCATTTATACGCCTCCTATGCTTTCAATACAGTCTAACTGTCACTGAAGATTCTTACTGATTTGTGTTTGAGTTTTTGTTCAAAATCTCTCTTGCTCACATCTCAATGGCATAGATTTCAGCCTAAAAAATTATGGCATATTGCCCGAGGTTGTAGTGTTTTTCAATTCTCGGGTTACTGCGAAATATTCGATCATGTGTCGTGTGCACATCAAGTCAGTTGGCATTCCCAGCATGCCGTCGGAATTAACAGTATCTAGCAGCTTATTTGTCAAGAACACATGAGTACGCGGCAATTGATTCGCTATGTACCAGAAGGAAAACGTGATTAATCTGGCCCCCCTTTCCAAACCAATATGCAGGGGAGGGGGGATCCAGAAGAATTTCTAATGCTAACTTCTATAACTATATACTTCTATCTATAACTTCTCGGACATTTCAATCGAAACCACATCAGACTAATTGGGCGAAAAGTCTTGAGGATCTTCCCACTTTCGGAATATACACCACTCTGACCTCCATCTAGCTCGCTGGTATGTAGTTCCAAGCGAAAGTAGCACTGAAAACTCTCACCAGGTGAGGAATTAGCACAGTGCTTCCCTTTTGTAAGAACACTGAAAGTATGCCATCCAAAAGGTCTTGCGTTACCTTTCCTGAGTCCGTAAATGTGCCACCTGTTCGTTTTAGCGAGCCCAGCATGTGTAGCGGATCTCTTGAGAGTACTTTGTGGATCCTAGCAGTGTCAGATGTGTTTTCCAACCTCCGACAAAACTTCCTCCATGACTCTCTCTTGGCTCTTCTAACCTCTATGTATGTTAGAGCTTGCCGAGGCTAAGATTTTGATTCTACCAAGGTGTGCCTCTGTTGTCTCGTTTCACCATTAGTGGACAGTTCATGTGATATGCTGAAGTCAGGGCATCACGAAATTGCTCTCCCTTCTCCGATCTTATTTTCAGCAGCGCAGCTACGCAGTCGCGAGTGCAGAAACCTGAAAGCATAAACATATTAATGTTGTTCCTGATGATTGGACAGGGCCTGGGCTTGGATGGATGGATTCGATGGTGGGGGAGGGTAGCAAAAAGCCATATGTACTTGGGCTACCATAGTGGGCCCTTTGTGCTACCTTCCCCGGCGGCGTCGCTCTTCGACCACCTACCCAAGCCAACGCAACCTGAGTGTAAGGGTCTGGACTTATCGCCTATTGTCAAAGCTCTACCAGGAAGTCTCCCCATGCTACCCACTTTGCCCGAGCGGAAACGCCAGGGTTCCTGTACGAAGGCCACAATGGTTTCCTCTTCACAAAATCTTTTTGCAACGATAGCTGTGCCGCCCTTGCATGTTACAAATTAATTTGCAAACAATTATTTGTATGCCTGTGTATCCGCCAACTCTTCGACATCCTGTGTCTCGCACCACCAGCAGGGACCAACGCGCCCACAAGGCCTAGTCTCCTGCCGGAGGTTGCGATAACTCCAGCCGGTCCAAATCCCGTGGACCCCAAAGCCTGAGCCCCCACTGGTAGCTCAATACTCTCCCCGGCGGAAACCCTAGGCTCGGCCCCCACGGCAGGAGGCGGGATATTAGAGAAACCGAGCGGCTGAGGAGTCTTACTTTCTCCAGTGCTGCATTTTGAAGTGAAAATATTCTCTACCTCCAATATTTCCTCTGTTGCCAGAGGATCGGGGTTTATAAGGTTGATTTATGATATTTAATTAAATGTAGTATGCATAATCTGCAATAATTATACTTTATTTGCTAACTTTTGTACTTTTAACACAAAAAGAAAATAAAGACTTTTATATTACTCTGCGTTTATAAAGATATCTCTCCTAAAAATGAATATAAAATACCTACACCGTATATTCATAGTTTAAATTTCACGTCGCGAGATTGCTCGTGGCGCCACGTGTAAACAAATTTTGAACTACTATAAAATTGGTGCATGTTTTTTTACGTTGACTTGCCCATCTCCATTAATACTATCTCTGAACACAACTAACATAACCAGCTGGTCACCAATTGGTTACACCCAAAAAGCACTGGCTATGAAACAAAATGCCTTGAACTAAAGATACGCAAGGTCGGTTAGATTGAAAATCTATATTATATTTAGGAGGCCGTTCATTCAATATTAAATTAAATTGCTTTTTAGCCGAATGATAATCTATTAATAGAATCGTATTTAACACGTAGACCGAACTATGTCTTCTATAACGGATTTGCATCATTTGATTTTATCTCTACAAGTGGTGTACCGCAGGGATCAAACCTTGGCCCTCTTCTTTTTAATTTATTTATAAACGATCTCTTGCAATC
>JARFOC010050954.1:0-20359 GCA_031763485.1 Osmoderma eremita | reverse complement strand
ACAACAGAACCGATCATATTCGCAATGAAAGGGTGAGAGAAGAGCTAAGTATCTTTGCCATTAATGACAAGATTCAAAATTGCAAGGCACGATGGGCGGAACATCTGAGAGGTCACAAGACAGTCGGCTACCGAAGCTGGCAATGGTGTATAGGCCTAGAGGGAGAAGAGACCTAGGACGAGTTGGAAGGCTAGGACGGAACAGGCCGCATGGCCTAATCCATGAAGATGATGACGATCAAAGTACTTACCACATTCTAAACAGTTAGACTCTAACTAACTAGAGATACCAAAAACCCAAATTGGTTTTTGTCTATTAATCAACTAACGCAATAGTCGAATTATGATAAATTCTTCTTTTGCCTTGGAGTCACAGTAACCGTGCAAGTTACTGAGGTTCCCGCAGTAAACATAAATCGGTATTTCAACAAACTAATTCTTTCGTCGTATTTTCAATGGATTTAGAACATTGCTTCAACAAAGATATTTATTAGGTGTATCATTCAACCAATATCTGAAATTTGTTAAATTTGAACTTAAATGATCGATTCTCCGATATCTTAATTTGTTATTTTCGATTTTTGCATCGCAATTGTAATGTTTAATTGAACAAAGGAATAGGAAAAACCTCCGAAAATAAGATGTAACAAGTAATCAAACTAAACGCCTTAAACGTAGAGCGGCTAAATTCAATTCCCTATCAATATTTGCGGCAAATCCTTTAAGATTTTACTATGAAATAAAAGTGTTCGCACTGAAATTATGTTTATAGTAACAGTTATGTTAAGGGCACACTTGTTGTGCTCGCCGTAGAACTCCGTGCCCGTGGGATAGGTTTTGCGTCCTCGTCTAACTTTAACGTCCACGGAATCGGCACGTCTCACTCTCGCACTCTGTACAAGCTCAAGAATCGAGTTTAGTACTTCATAAACTAGAGGCGCACGCGAGCTTCCGAGGTTGAAATCTTAGGTTATAGAGAAGGGCTGTTATGGTGGCGTAAAGACGAGTGATTTCATTTTATGTGTTTCAGTTAAATATCGCTTTATCCCAGGGACAAGCGCCCGAGGATTACTTTAACGTCGTGGTATCGGTGACGTTTTGATGAGATTGACGTCGAACGGAATTGGTTATAAAACACATAAAAAACGTAATACGGTAGCACCGATTATCTGTGCAATAAAAAGGTCGTTAAAATGATGTTGCTTTATCTTGCTCTTTTAGTTAGGTGTCGGACTAATAGAAAGATATAGATAGGAAAGCGGTTTTGGATTGCCATTGTTTTGATACTTTTTTATTTATTGACTATAAAAATTAATGGGAATAATTCGGATACGTATTCGGAATTTTTGTTTTATGATGACTTTTATTTAAGCTTCGGTAGTTAACATACCGTCTCGGAAACCGGCAGCTTATAATTTTCACGAAAACTCAAGAATGTGCCACGATATAGCCCGATAGCTTCCACTATCTTCCTACCCAAAACACCTCTCTTTGTGAGTTTCAAGTGTCTAACGTGTTAGGCCTTCTGAGTGAATTCGGTCTCAGCGACAGATGTTAGTTTTGGAGTAACACATGGTCGGTGCTACAGACGTTTGTTAGCTTCACTGTGACTGAAAAATACGGAAAATAGGGTAAGTTGAAGGTCCTTTTATAAACACATTTACCTATCCAGTTATGTATCTCATTATTTATTTATCTTTATTTAGATTTGACTGATGAAAATGGCTTCATGGAGTTATGAGAAGAACAGGAAAGACTTCAGCGTCTTTGGGATGAAGCCGAATCTGAAGGAATGGAAGAAGAAGCTTATGATAGCGACAATAGGCTTGAAGAAGATCATGTGGAAATTCAAGACGAGAATTCGGGCACAGAACAAGGATTGATGGGGAGACAAAGGTCGTTGAACCCAACCTGGGAAGACATCGTGAGGCTTGGTTCTTATCAAAAGATGGCACTCAATGGAAGAAACATTGCGGAAAGTGTAAAAATGTCAGAACTCGTGCTGACAACATTATAACGCAACTGCCAGGAGTGAATGCAGAACTCAAGAAAAAGACAGTAGCAGCTGAAATATGGTCCTTGTTTATGACATGATGGGAAATATTGTTGCATACACTAATATGGAGATTGCAAGGACGCAATATTTAGTAACGGACAGAACTGCGAGACCACCGGACAAAGATGAAATAAAGGCTCCGCATGGACTACTTTACATTGCCGGTAAAGTAAAAAAAGTAATCATCAAAACATTATCGATCGCTTTCGAACAGATGGCATGGGATAAGAAATATTCAGACTGGCAATGTCATTACAAAGATTCAAATTCTTACTCCAGAATTTTCGTCTAGACGAAAAAACAACAAGACCAGAGCTACAAAAATTTGATAAACCAGCATCCGTGACGGTATCCTTTAATGAATTTAATGCTAACCTATGAAAGTATTTCTCTATTTCCAAACAAGCAACTGTTGACAAAGTGTTGTGGGCATTTAGAGGACGATGTGGCTTCAGAGTATATATGCCGCCTAAACGCAATAAATACGGAGTTAAAGTGTATTTTCTGGTCGACGCGAAAATGTTTTATACTGCCAAAATGGAGATATATGTCTGCCAACAACCAACAGGTCCGTACAAGCTTGACACATCGAATATCTCTTTAGTTCCCAGGCTGTTTGAATCTGTGTGGGGGTCCAGACGTAATATAACAATGGACAATTTTTTCACTACCACTGCTTTAGCCTATACACTTCTAAAAGACCACAAATTAACACTCACGGGGACCTTGAGAAGAATAATCCATAGATGCTAGAACAGATGAAATTAGAAAGACCTGTTGAAACTTCTAGGTTCGCTTTTCAAGAGACATGTACTGTAGTGTCGTATATTCCTCGAAAAAATAAGAATGTATTTCTTCTCTCAACAACGCACAAAGATGATGCTATAGACAGAGCCACAGGCAAACCTGAAATGATTATTGATTATAACGGAAGTAAAGACGGTGTAGTCACCGTAGATAAATTAGGTGCGGTGTACAACTGTGCGCGAATTACGCGACGTTGGCCGATGATTATTTTTTATGGTACACTGAATATAGCGGGCATTAACTCATATGTCATATATAAGCAGAATACTGTACAAACAAATATGCCAAGGAGAGTATTTTTGGAAAATCTAGGCAGCGAGCTTCCTGAACCACACGTGAAGAAACGCTTTTATACCAAAAGTATATGAAATAAGAAGAAAGAACAGGGTGGAACATAATACATACACACACATAAAAAGGGTAGATAACGTGCACGTGTTTATTGCGATAGTAGCATTTTCAAATTATATTTTCAATACATCTTTAGGTTTTTGCTATTCTCAAAGATCACAATTTCTTAATTAAGTCAAATTATAGTTAATTTATCAATTGTCAAATGCTTGTTACTCAGAAGTACCCGGCTTGTATCAACTTGACATAACGAACCCAAGTTTATATTATATTAAAATTCATTAGAAATTAACAATTTCGAAACATTGCAGCACGCAATTAAAAAAGAAAAAGTTATGTCCCATAAATTCATCTTAGCAACACCGTTCTTATGTATGAATTAAAACATTCTTGTGACCACTATTTTTTACCACTTTCAATATAATATAACAAGTCGATAAGGTGATAATCTGTAAAGAATTACTTACGACCTTTCTTATGTATGGGAGCATTATAGTCTCCTTCAGAGCGTTTGGAAATTCTCACCATTAAAACGAAACATTAGTTATACCTGCAAGTGGGATACTTAGTTCTATACAGCAATAAGTATTGCAGTAATTCTGTGGGAGCTCCATCAATTTCAACCGCCGTAGTTGGCCTTAAATTATTGATAAGTTGTCTTGTTTCATTAACCACTCTTCGATAAAGATAACACAACTCCTCGACATTCTTTTAAATTTCAATAATTGGTTGAATTTGTTGGGTAATGGTGATCACAAATGCTGATCAAATATTTACTGATCTCTGTGAATGCAGTTTTGTTATTTTAGTAGCTTTCTTGTATATCGTCAATATTAAAGTATTCTGTGATTATCTCCACGTATTTCTCTCGCATTTACTCATACTAAACAATCGAGTTACTTATGTTACAGTCAAGGGCTTTCATCCAGACGAATTTATCTCTACCTCTGGTGTGCCACAAGGGTCGAATCTAGAGCCGTTTTTGTTTGTTCTTTTTATGAATGATCGGTTGACCATGATAAATAGTCCTGTTTTGGCTTTTGCTGATGTCAAAATTTACTCTGAGATATCTTCCGTGAGTGACGCTATTGACTTGGCTGTAGTTTCTGCTTCTGAATTTACTTTTAGATCTCAAGCTAAGCGAGTATCTACGGCTGCTTGTAGGTCCCTGGGATTCGTCATGCGTATATCCATATATTTTTGTGATCCGAACCTATTAGAATTTTTGTACTATGCGTATGACTTCCGTAACGTGGAATACGCATGTATTGTTTGGCCGCATCCACAGATAGTTTATAAAAGTCCTATCTTTTAAAATTGATAGGGTTTTTTCACCAAAGCGTTACAGTCAGCTTGAGCTAATGTACAAATTATGTACAAATTTCTACAAATGGTATAAAATATTGAAATAATTCACATCGCAAAAGTAAGAGACTCCATCATAATTTAACGTAAGAATTGTTGTATAAGAAAGAAATGCAATAATCTTAAGTATATTGGGTACCTCTTATGAAAATTAACGGTAATAGAGCAAAGCTTCTTTCGGACAAATTATCCAAATTAAAAAAAAAATTCATGAAAATCATTATAGAAAACGCTGATGGTGGTACTTCCTTTTACAAAAAGTAATAATCCCATAAATGAACAACATAACATTGCATACCCCCCTTCATTAGAATATTCAAATTAGCAAAAACATATATTAGCATTACATCACCTTTGCATACGTAATAAATAGATGATGTTTACCTGAGGATTCGCCTCAATTTGATTTAATATTATTCTAATCGGTGGGGATTATTCAGAAGTCGCTTAAGATACTTGAATGTGACAGGAAATTTATGTCGCTACCAAACATTAATTATATATTAAACTACAAATGCAAATTATCGATATATAAATTCATAAAGCTACGTCCAACCAGAATTAATAGCCAAGATAGTTGTTCTTCCTTGGTCTGTGTAGGCAGATATGTGGCTACTTTAGATTCGTTCTGGAACGTTATGCAACGTTTTGATGATTCCATCTTGCTTCCGTATATAAAGAAGCTTTATTCTATAATATAAACTGGGATTATTAATTAATAATACATGCTAACGAGTAAATTTATGGAAAGTAAAACACTGAGAAAATTTTAGCATTACAATACTTATTTAGTCCGTTCCAAGATAAAAAAAACCATAAATATCCTACTGAGGCCTAAAAATTGTGTCTGCAAATTACCAATTCCCTAATAAATTGAATTTTGTAACTGTATTTTAATACAAAAGCATAATTGTTCACTTGAATGAGTTGAGATTATTTATTTGTTGTTTATTAAAGATTCAAAGAATTCTGGTTGCTTAATTTGATACAAGCGAAAAGTTTGTTCAGTATTGAAATGTCCATTACATTTATATTATATTCCCATTAGATTTTACGTAAGACAAATTTGTAGCAAAGTACTATAAGACCTCTTCTTAAGGCATTATATTACAAGAGCAGATATTGAGGTAATTAGAAAGAAGCAATTACTTGAAATGACACCAAAACAAAAGATCAAAATACAGGTCTATTAGAAGAAATTGAAATCGATGGATTTTTATGTTCCTTTAAAAGCGACTATTTGCTGGGGCATATATCCATTTATCATATATTTATTATGAACGTTATAGGCTTAAATCAAGATATGATTTCTATGTATGTACGAGGGATATCCTGTTACTAAAGTACGTTTGCGCGACATACCGCCTACGTCGCTCCGATGGTTGAAACTTGCACGCATTTTAGATGTGCATGGTGTACTGCATAGGTTGCTATTGTCATTGCCTTAGGTTCAATACAACGTGTGCAGTGACAGCGGCACAATATTAGTTCTGATCGACCCATATTTCGATTTTGAAGTGCGAGCGGTCATTCGTTTTTTGCATGCAAATAATGCAACACCTAGCGAAATTCATAAAAGAAGAAGGTGTTATGAGTCGAAATCAAGTTAGTGTTTGATGCAAACAGTGGACGCACAGCTCTGAACGATGATCCCGAAGGTGTGGGAAAAAAGCATCATCAACGAAAACGGATGAGAATCCAGACCTGGTTCCTTCTGATTTTCATTAGTTTGCGCCGTTGAAAGCTCATTTGTCGGGTAAATGGTTTGAAGACGACGACGAAGTTCAAGAGGAAGTACGGCAGGATTTTACAAATTTGGATCGGACATTTTACGAAGAGGGTTTACAGAAGCCTGTGCCTCGCTGGAATAAGTGCCTCAACATTGGCTGCGATTATGTTGAAAAGTAGCTAATATTTCAAGATTTCTATAAACAAAGTAGTCTGTAATTCACAGATGTACCTTAGTAAGCGGACATCCCTCGTAGCTTTGCAGTTTGACATTTTAGCGTCCTTAATTATAATTTAATGTAATAAGAAGAATTTATCGTATGTTAATCATGTACAAAATATTACCTAACACATTACATCTTAATAATCCGTACGTGTGTGTACTTATGCAATTATTCTCGGAGGATTGCATCAATAATGAAGCATTATCCGGAAGTTCCGGTCTTGTTGCACGTGCGGAGCGCCCTCTCTGGTCGCCGATATTAATGCGCAGCCACGGCGGAGACGACATCCGAGCGGCCATGATTCAAAATGAACGATGTTCGGACTTAGAGCAAGTTTGTGCAACTTCGGAGCGCCCCGTTAAAGAAAGAAGGATTTATGGGGTGTTTTTTTCCCTTATTTGAGCCGCTCGCTTCCTTCCTTCCATACATCGATTTGTCTTCTTTTTGTCGTTTAACGTTTAATAATGATTTATAAGAGGGACAGGCCTTTGATCACCTGCATAAGACGCCGAATGACCCCTTAGATGATGAAATATTTTTTGTTTGCGCGGGAAGATATTTTCCTTCCTCTTAGTTTCCCCGTCCCTTTCGCCTTTCGAAAAATAGAAACGCTGGAGATGTTTATAGGACGATTAACTATTCTTGGAAACGAATCTAATTGAAATGGAACTGGAGACTTAACTATTTATTTTTACATTTTAAATAGCATGATCGTTATCATTTGATGATGACCTTTCAGATTCATAAATAAATTTTATTGAACGTAATCTTATTCCAGAGCCTGTGAGTGCAAAAAGCGTTCTTCCCAAGAGCAACAAACATTTTTCCTTACGTATGAAAACACATATATACTTACATCCCAGACTAAAAATTTGAAATCATCCAGAATTTAATGGAGGTATTGACGCTATTTAATATAATACAGAAATATGGAATGTAGGAAACAATAAAAAAAAAGTCGATACAGGTTGTAGCCTATGCGGATGATATTGCCGTAATAGCGCGGAATGGGAGAAGTGTAGAAAAAGCAATAGAGCGGATTGCCCAAGAAGCACAAAATAGAGGTTTAGAAATTAATCAATAAAAATTGAAACATAAGGAAGTATCCAGGAAAGTAAAAAAGATATAGGGAGGATGATGTAGAAATTAGAAGCAATAAAGTAGCAGAAGTAGAAAGCTTCAGTACTTAGGAACCATAATACATAACAAAAATAATAGAAATGAAGAAATAGATCAAAAGACACAATCTGGTTATAAAGCATACTATAGATACAAAATGTTAATGAGCAAAAAGTCGTTAACTGCAAAAACTAAACTAAGATTATACAAAACCGGAATGAAGGCTCAATGTATGCAGCAGAAAATACACATTATCAACTGCATACGTTGCGACCGCTTTTATTCCAGTTTCCTCTTCATCTTTGTTTGAGATACACATGTATGTCAAACAAAGATGGAGAGGAATTAAAAAATTTTCGAGAGAAGGATAAAAAGAAAATATTTGCTGGGAGGATAACAGAGGAAAAACATTATAGAAGATTAATGAACTACGCGATAGATGAAATACTAGAGAATCAAACTATAGTAAGAGTAATGAAACGGAATGAATAAACTGGTACGGTCACACAAATCGAATGTGTGATAACGCAATAGGCCAAAGAATAACGAATTGGAAACCGCAAACGAGAACAAGAGGAAGACCCAAATTAAGATGAGAAGAACAGGTAATCAAAGACATAAGAAGCATGAAGATTACAAGATCGAAAGAGAAAATGCAGTACAGACAAGAGTTGAGAAAAGTAGTCGTGGAAGCAACAAGACACGAAAATCTGTGAAAGAAAGAAGTGTGAAGTGGGATGGAATGACGATCCATTGATATTGGCTTATAGATCCCCTTACGGGGTAGCTGCAATTCCGACAGAAATATATATATGTACATCTGGCAGTAGCTACCATATATGCAACGTGGAGATAAAATTTATACGACAATATGTTCACAATACGTGAATCATAGTCAACATTTGTAAGGAAAAAATTGAATGAAGTATTAAACTTCCTTTATTTTACAATACTCCATTTATCCTTGTTTTTGAGTGTATTAGCTTATAATTACACATTCATAATCCTAAGAACTAAAAACATATGAAGTGTTTGATTACAAAGACAGTGTTAAAGTATGTATCAAATCCTGCTAAATTGGTAATGCCAAGAAAATAACAATATTCTTAATTACTAACGACATTAATACCGAACTGACATCCCCAGCAGCTTACGCCAATTACAGGAGTATCGACTGGCCGCGAGTTATTATTACGCCTGCCTCCGTGGAGGGATTTCAGACGTTCGGCTGTAAAAAAGTCAGGAAGACCACGGAAATCCCACTCGGAGAGCGATGATGGGATGTGATCCCAGAGTCCTGGACAGATAGGGAAACATGCAAGCCTATAAGTTCGGGCCGTAAATGAATTTGAGGTGTGTGGAATTCCCGATATACTGTGTATTAGTGACACCGGCGCACAATCCTTCAACTCGCTACATTAATAATTTGAAAGAAATTTTTTTGCAATTAACAAAAGGAAATTAAGGAATTAAGGAAATTTTCCTTAATCCTGTATGTAATAACCTAAAATGGTTACCATACTAACCCGACACGTGTTTTCTTACTGCGAAACACTAACAATAATTTTTGTCATGACGTAAATGCCTCAGATAAGTATTTCGGCAACAAGCAACCAGCACATTCCGAATTCGATGAAACTACACAGACTGAAAGAGTATAAAAACAGAACCACTTTCTTTTTCTGCCGAATTTCCTGATTTCAGGGTACAGCCTCCGTCAAAGATTTGAATCATTTTTAAATTTTTGTAAATATCTCGGAAATTATAACAGATTTCCTTTTTTTGTAGAATATAATTTGAAGTATATTGCATAGTCCCAAAGGTGGCGCGAATTATTTTCGGAAAAAAATAATAATGGGGGACCGGGTACCCCATACATCAATTTTCTTAGATTTTTTTATTTTTTACTTTTCACAAATGAAGTCCATTTTATGTAGAGAACGGTGCTATATAGCAAATTTGAACAGTGATTGTCGTTATAATATTTATCTAGGAATTATTTATTATTTCGATAACGTTTCCAAGAAATACTCTAATATAAACTGACGGGTATATCGATGTAAATATCGACTAACCAAAAGTATAAGTATTCTATCACGTACACCATTATCGTAATGCGTATATAAAGTGGTCGCTTCAAAAAATATATCAGTAGCATTTTTTCGTGTAGGATAAATTTCCAGTTATAGCTAATGTGTTGAACCTGTTACTTGCGACATTTCAAGTAGTCAACATGGCAATAATAGTGCCATTCAATTATAATATCAATGTTGAACATGTTGGTTATATTAATATTTCTCTACAGAATATCATGCCGAAATGTAAATTTATTCTTCACAAAAGGATGCTTCCCAAACGCTCAATTACTTAATCTAATTTCTAACTACTCGCGTATCTAAACTGCGAGTTAACTATTATTCTCTTTTTTTATGTAAAAAAACTGCAATATAGAGGTTTTGAATTTTGAATTGGAGCTCCAAATTCAAGTTATGTTATAAGAGTTTGTATCAAATATGGAACATCCAAATGATCAAGATACTTATTCACTGTTTCATTTAATATGTGATCTGTGTTAATTCTCAGCTAATAAATCCTTTGCTCAGATTTAACTAAATTATACATAAGTGTTACAAATATGTACTTATTAAGATTTCTAGAGCTTGCATGGCTGCTATGAATACGATCTTATACCCACATAAATACATATGCATGTACATGCATACATATATACCTACCTACAGCTACTTACATAGCCGAGTAGTTAAAAAATAAGCCAACGATAATGACAATTTAATATTGTCTGCATGATTTATGGGTTGTCGTGGATACCGACCGGATTATTTATTGGCCGGATTTTTGTTGCCTTCGCACGTCCCAGTGTCCGTTTTAATTGAGACGACCGCTTTATGATCTATGGCGGTGTCAACTTAGCGGGGAATTTGTTCCTTGCTCAAATACGTCGGATAGCATGTTCGTATATATTAGATATATGTAAATGTATCGGGAAAGTAAAAACGCATTCCGAAAACGGTAGTGTATTAATTGAAATAGACGATTGTAAAGTACTTTTAATATTTTAATTTATTTAGGTGTTATTTTTAGTAATTACATGTAAGGAACTAAATATACAGGGTGCGTCTTAGAAATGAATGGAAGAAATAACATGTTGTGGATTTGTTAATGAGGTATTATCCATAAATCGTAATACATATATTTACCTATGAAGATTTACGGGAAAAAACATTATATTTTAATGTCCCGAGGTAGCGCCCGACCTGTATGTATCATCGCTACATAGGAAATGCAGGATTATTTTGAAGGTGTGACTGATATTCAGCTGTCATTCAAATCGTGCAGTCACAATAAGAATTTTCTTTAACAATTGTCAATGAAGTGACAATTTCAACGCCCTTTATTAAAATACTTGTAAATACCAGGCTATCTTCCAAGTTGTACGGAACTTTCAAAAATGCGTCTTTTAGATTTTCACTTCAAAATTTAATATTTGGGCATAGTTAGGAATTCGAAGCACTGTTTTTTAACACGTTGATTGCCACACTCTACTGCATATTTTGGGCCTGTAGGGCCGCTGCCATATTTAAAAAGAAAACAGTTTATTAGTGTCATTTGTCTAAGTCAAAATATGTTTTCTTCAGTTTCAAAAGAATTTCACAAAAATTTGTCGTAAAAGAAACGGCACAATACCTATGCCACATGGCGTATTATGTTTTTTTAAATATTCATGCCACATGATACATACACTGTATCATCCCCCTTCTCTTTCCGTTGCAGTATTCTTGTTCAGACGCGCATTTTCACTGACCGGTATGTGCATTAGTATTGTGTGTCGCAACAAGTCGAGTAGTGCAAATAATGTCTTTAGAAAATGGGTGACTATGAAAAGGAGCAACAACGATTATTGAAGTTTTGGGAGGAACTCCTATCGGATGAAGATGAGCCATTCACCGATAATGCGAGTTCCGATGAATATGTAACAAGTGACGACGAAAGCCGTGAGGCAGCATCTTCAGATGACGATGAACCTGTTGCCAAAAAAACAGATACAACATCAAACTACATGCTACGAAATTTTTAATGACAATAACATGCCTTGCACAAGTAGGATTTTATTTTATAAAAAAGAATGATTTTATTAATAAGTGACATGATCTTTAGGTAAAGAATGTCAGTGTATTTCAGAATCTGGTAATATTGCAGAAACAATATATGATATTATTCGTCGGATTATGGGTGAATATTCCACCGAAAACGAAGATAGTATTGCAAACGATGTAATTTGAAAACCAATCGATTCAACGTTGCAACGCTGACAATTAGTGAGGATAGAGCCAGTATAAGAGAAGGGATTGTTCATAGTTTTATTGACAACGAACCGCTTGATTTCGTAAAACTTTTGCTTCTCGACGAAATCATTCATCATATAGTGATAGAAACAAGTCGGTATGCTGCACAAACAGTGGCAACAGAAAAGAAACTTAAATCTGGAGTTCATCGGGGGACAGAAACAAATGAAGAAGAAATAGAACAGCTTTTGGTTTTATGACTTGGATGGGTTTGTACCGCTATCCAAAAATGTCTGACTATTGGTCTCAAAATATGATATACTCTAACAATATGAGAAATTTCATCTCACGTAACAGATTGGAAATATTACTACACGTGTGTTACACGTGGTAATAACAGGTCCATAATAATGACAGAATGCGACAAGTTTCTCCATTAATAGTCATGCTGAAAGAAGGATTTCAAGATGTTCTTATACCCGTAAGAGACATTTGTAACGACGAAGTCCCAGTTCCCTTCAGAGGTAGGCTTGCCTTTAAGCAGTATATTCAGAATAAGCGACATACGTTTCTGTTTAAATTGTGCTGCAAATACGGATATAGGTACAATTTGAGTGTGTATTGTGTCACGAATAGTCGAAAGAAAATACCACTGCTTCCACTAATGTGGTAATGAGGTTGACGGAGCCTTTACTTGACAAAGGACGTATGTATGTGGATAATTATTATGCGTGGAGTTAGCTAAACTCTTGCTGTCCCGACAAACACATCTAGTTCAGAAAAAATTGAAAACAAAATAGTAAAGAGGTAGAAAGAAGTACTTTAAAAGCAGGGAAAATCGTGGAAAAATGCATTGCAGACATAAAATCGAAGGATAAACGCGACGTCCTAGTCCTTAGTACAGAACAACTGGTTCCTGTACCAACCACAAGACACCCCGATTGAAAGAAACCTCACCTTATTGTCGATTACTATAAATGTAAGGCTTTTATTGATTTGTCAGATGAACAGAAAGCTTACTATACTTCATTACGAAGAGGTATAAAATAGTACCGGAAATTAGCTGTAGAATTAGTACTAGGGACCACATTTATAAACGCACACATTCTGTATAGACAGATCACCAAACGGAAAATATCAGTTACTAAATTTAGGGAAGAGGTCCTGCAGAGTTTACTTACCAGATTTGAGCAACGAAATCCTAGAGTAGATATGTCATGAATTACAAAATACGGTAAAGAGAAACCGGTGCGTCGTTTGTAGCCACTGAATTAGGAATGGAGCTTGCTCGAAACAAAACTCCACGATCCGCATGGGCATGCACAACTTGCAATAAATAAATAAATATTTACCATGGTACAAGCAATTTGTTAAAGATGTTAAATTTCCCACAATTATTTAGGGACCGCATTACAGTGAAATTATTCCTAATCTTCTAAATGCCCAGTAACACTATTTTATATTTGAAGAGAGTGGGAAAAAGAGATGGATTATCGATGTCCATGGTGCTTATTTGCTTTTACGACTAATCGATATTAGTCAAGAAAGAACGCAGATGCACCAGCACAAATATAAAATGGCTACAGTGCATCTGAAGAACTGTCAAAATAAGAAATGTGAATAAATAATGTTGATTAGTTTTAATTACTGAACTGACTGCTGTCATCAGAACATACTCATTTTGGAATTGAAGATAACGATGACATATACATGTATTTGACTCACTGTACATATTTCTTGATAGATTAAGTAAAATATAATAAAACTATTCACACGTATCCATATGATAATTTATAAATTTTAATATCGAGTCAGAATAAAATAAACTAACCATTTTCATCCATTGGGAGTCGTCCCAATCCTACAGGCAGTAAAGCATCACACACAAACCGACACCTAACACTAATTCGATTTTTAATTGCCGAACACAAATCCCGGTTAATTAAAACATTTCTATATAGAAACAATAAGTTTAGAAAGCCGTCTAAATCATGCCGATGCACGAACTAAACTGTTTTAAAAGAAACTTCTGGTCGTGCATACCTGTACGTCCGATCGAAGCAAAAAATGTGTTTAAGTGTATTTATTGTTTTATTTTATTCAATATGTATTGAGTATATATATTTGAACTAAAATATCATGTGCTACATACAGAGCGATTGTAACGATGATTATATTGTACGTACATGGATCTCAAACATCTATTTTTTCCCAAGCAGACGTCTAGATATACAGGGATGAACTTGATATTGAAGGCGAAAATTTAGGGGGTAATACTTACAATTACAGAAATCAGTAGCGGCGCGTAAATTCTTAGGGGTAATTGCTGCACAAAATTAATGAGAAATTGCTGTCTTTGTTTGACTAATGGCGGAAAATAAATTCCATATGACTGCATTTGTAACTCATAATCGAATATAATAAAACGTATGTTGATCTTTACATTTTATTACTGTTAATGTTGTATAAGTAAGTATAAACGGAGAGATCAAAAATTCCCTGCGAATCTGTCAATTGAGTTTCAGTGATTTGGGATATACAGCGCGGAAGCGATTAATTTGGCTATAGGAAATTACGATTCAGATCGTCGATTCTAAGAACGCAGGACTAATAATTAGGCCTCCACGTCACAGGTCACTCGGATCCCATTCATTCCTAATAAAATAGAGGTATTACCTTTAACACTATAATAATAATAATACAATTAAATCAAGATTACATTTTGAAAATAAACAAACATTTTAACAAAAATCAATATTCATATAAATTACGTTAGGCAATTAGTACACATTTGAAATACATTTAGCATTATCTAGAGTTCCTATTGAGTGTATTTATATTATTTAGAGATATATCAGGCTTATGCATTACTGTACTGTAATAGTAGTAAGATAGTAAGAAACTGCACAACGTATAGACTGCTTATCTAGAATTTCGATTCTAGGTATTTCAGGTACCTAAAAGTTATCGTCATTCGCAAACAGAACCGTACTTAATCTTTTAAAAATACTACCATTGCCATCTCTTTACATTCTTGAAGTATGTTGTTATATACACTCTAACAGACACAGCCTCCAAGTTAATTCGGCAATACATGCATCTCAGTACTCTGGGCCCCATTACCATGGGAATGAGAATTTATAATAAAATTGTACCATCAATAGATTTAGTAGACAATATTCAAATGTTCCGCAGAAACCTTAAGAAATATCTGTACAGGAATAGTTTTTAGTCTTTATCTGAAGTTTAAATATTGAAAACTCTCTGTAACATTAATTTTATTATGAAATTCTTTCTATATTAATATTTTTAGTTTTAAGTCTATTTAGTTTATTTAAGTTTATTCAGTATAGTTTAATATATATTGTTAGCAATGTCATTATGTTTCACTTATTATTTTAATCTGAATAGTATGTATCTTGACACCATTTCTGCGGAGGATGTTTTTAATGTATAGTTCATGTAATTCTGTAGGTATTGATTCTATCAATAGCAACATGTTACAGCATGGCTTGAATTTTTTTATAGATCCTTTAACTAGTTTAATTAATAGATCTTTTATAGATGTTATTTTTCCAGATATCTTAAAGACTGCGAAAGTAATACCTATATAAAAGAGGGAGATTCCAAACTATTAGAACATTATAGGTCGATTTCGTTGTTGTCAGCGGTATCTAAGGTGCTGAAGAGGATCATGTGCAATAAATAATACCCTTTCTAAATAAAAACTGTACTCTTAATACTGCTCATTCTGGATTTGTTAAAGGGAAGTCAACTTCAATTTCTTGATAAATTATACAACAATTTAAATAATGGATCCAAATGTATAGGCGTGTTTATGGACCTTAGTTTGGTTAAACATTCGGTTTTACTACTACCATGATGCTATATGCAGATGATAGTACTTTCATCACGACAGGCAATCCCTTGATGATGTGATTAAGCAAACCGAAATGATGTTTAACAATTCTGGCTTGTGGTTTAATCAGAATGGACTACAGTTAAATACAGAGAAAATATGCTATATACCCTTTACACCTCGTAACAGCAGAGCGAATAAGAACCACTTGATTAAAATAAATCGTAAATCTATTCAGCAAACATGATATAGAAAGTTTTTGGGTCTTTTTCTGTGTTAATTAATTTTTTGTCAGAGATAAATTGTATCTAAAATAAGTCGTTTTGTACAATTTTTAGCAATAAAATCCTCAAAATGTATGCCAAATTTTATTTAATAATATTTTAATCGAAAATAAACTTCGGTATTTTTTTATGAAAACTTGGCAAAAATTTCAACGGCCAATGCACTATACAAGTCTACCAAATCACGAGGCGCTTCAACAAAGTCGCAATCGTGGCACAACATTTGTACCGCGCGGCATCCATAGCACATATATCAGTGGCACTTAAGTCAAGCCACTTGGCAGTCAACGTCTTAAGTAAAAATTATTGATATCTTCAAAAAGTAGCATGCTTTATACTTTCACAGTTTTTAAAAAAAAATTATATACAACAAAATCACACATTTTAAAGTAACTTTGAACCCAAAATCATATATTTTTAAACAAGCCCAAACTTTTATCTTACATACGTATTTTCTCGTAAAACCAATAACAGAAGTCTTTTGCATTTGCTTCATACTTTCTCCGACACGTTGTATAAGTGTGGTCATTACCTGAAATTTTTTAGCTTTCATATCAGACAAAGTATGTAGTAAAACAGATAAAAGTGCCGTGGAAATAGAATTGAAATGAATTATGATCGCAGTGGAGTGATGTATTATCTTGGGTGTTTAAAAATGTGTGAAAATACTTTCTGGGTCGAAACTCCTAGAAGCACGCGATTTGGTGATTTTTCAGGGAAATCACTGCCGCGTATTTGGTGCGAAATTCAAATAAAAACTACGGAATACGTTAACGCTAAAAGACTATAAGCAATTATTTTGTTATGCGGGTCGATGGACAGTCGTTTTGATAGATGCGTCTTCAATGACGCACTATAGGCGCAAAATCGGTGCGGAACGCTATCTACCGGTCCGAATCTTAATATAGGATGGTTGCATGTTACGTTAGCGCCTTTAGTTTATGTGCGCGGTGCTGCACGAAGCGAAGAGCGCGGAGCTCCGGATCCTGGAAAGGAGTCCGCGAGAGAAGGAGAACCCAGGCGCCCCTGACAGAGACGAATGGGTTTCATTTCACGTTGGGCCTCCCGCCGCCTCCCGCTCCGCACCCCACCAACGGCCCCGCATGATTTACCGGGCTACAATGTGGTAACCCATGATTTATGGCCGCCGAATGGCGGGCTCGCGAGTGGTGCGCTTCGAAAACCCCCGGACCATGGGCGGTTTCCACTCTTCTACTACAACTATTTGGAGATATTTCGTTTATTTTCTTTTCGTGTTCTGCAGTGGTGTTGCCGGATTTTTTATCGGCGTTCCGCGTTTTAGTTTCCGTTACTTCTCTGGATTCGTCTGCGCGCCCTCTATTTTGCACTGTAACTCTTTTTGCCTCAAAATAGATGCCTATATATCCAAGTACAGCATCACAAGCCGTAGACACTACCAGGTGATAGAAAGACAATAAAATCAAAAGAACTGCAAAGACATATTTGAAAATCAGTATTAAATCTTTCAATGTTCCTTCTCGAAAATACTTTTTTCTATATTTTTTTAATGCAAAGTACTAACAATAAATAAATACAACTAGGCAAAGTAGTGGCAAAACTTTTATTAAGCAGTCATTAGTAAAGAAGACTGACGAACTATTAAACCTTAGTAGAAATCATCGTCGTACAGTGATAGGTCTCCTGACAGGAGTCTCCTGTGCACTGAAGGGACACCCACAGATAATTGGCGTTGACATTGAGGACCCAAGCTGTAGACTGTGTGAAGGGGCTATAGAAACTGCATACTACATCCTATGTGAATGCAAGGGCTCAGACCCTAGAGGACAGGCAATCTTTGGGAAAGCAAAAATGAACCCAGAGAACTATGTAGACCAACCGACCAAGGATCTGTACAGATTGGTACAGGGCACAAGGATTTGGGAATGGGTGGAATAGGAAATCAGTACAAAAATTGGAGACAAATACAAAAAGCCAAGAAGCTGAAGTGTTTCTTCATGTCAGACGGCTCCGATTAAAAAATAACTAACAATAAAATATGTGTGTTTTCGCTTTTGCTAGAATCAACTGGTTAAAATTGGAAGTAAAACAAAATTAATTAACAGAAACTGATTAGAACTACAGTATTGCAGATTTTGATCAACTAAATATATACTACCACTCGTAAGACCACCTATCGAGAAATCGCAAAGTATAAAAAAATCAATATCATGCCAAAATAACTGTGGTTTTCACATTAGCAAAACAGTGAGATCGATATTATGTTTTAAAACTCTTACAGCATATGTTAAAAAAAATTATTTGTTTACATAATTCATTAATCTAGTGTTCCCATAACAAATACCTGTCTGAAAAAGAAGTAACGGAGTACTTGTAATTTAGAAACTAGCTAATAACTCCACTGTGTTTCAAGGATTCAGAGCAAAGGTTAGAAAAAGCTGACATTGAATTAATTTATTTCAAAATTGTCAAAACTGAATACAGGGCGAGTCAAAACTCAAATACATTAATTTCTCAATTCTCTTAAATGGATCACTCTGTATTTTGTATCAGAAAAAGAAAGAATACCTTTTATTGAGCACTCTCTATACCTAAAATCATTAATTTCTAAGATATTTTAAAGTATTCTTAAAAAGCCGTTTATCCCATCCCTACAAACAAATGTCATCAAAGGAGCACCTACTAATAAAGATAGGAAACAATCATAATATTCATTTGATTGTTTTTGAGACGTTTTGAATACTTTTTGCCTATTATTATATTGAGTTTGTATAAATTGTCCTTATACATGTTCCTAACCTAACATATTATTACTAAATCAGCTATAGGATATTAGAGAGCTTTTTGATAACGTTGTATATCAATATTAACTTCCATTGTGCCATATGAAACAATGGCCAAGCTTTATAAGCCGTAATACATCTAGCGCCCTCTCGTGGTCTCGCAAAAGAATACGTAATGTAATTTGCAGCACGGATGCGTTGCGCTAAAGGTGGTACTCTCTTACACATACTACACGAATGCCGTATGAGTTCTCGCTCGCAAATTATTAAGCAGACCCTGCTGCAGCAGAAGATTTGTTTAGAGAGGATAACATTTATCACACAATTACTGAAGTTCCAACAGTAGCGATGCTCGCTCACTTTCTGCTACAATTGCTTCGTTTACTGCGCTATACCTGATTAATTTATTTATTTACCTCGTAGGTAATCTGTTACAAAATATATTAGTTTACGCAGACACTACTAGAAAAAAGGAAAAAAAGTTGTCATTCCAACACCGATTGCCGTGATACGCCGCCCTACGGGATCACATGGAACATTTACTCTTCACATCTCTTTTTATTCGAAGAAGTTCGTAAATACTAGTTGTATGTGTACGTCTTTCGTGGCAGTTCACTCGAAAAATGTTTACAACTGACGCTAGTAATATTTAAAATATGAACACACACGTACAACACAACACCGCAAACTCTTACGAAACTGTCTGTTGAATTTGGCTCCGACGAAATTTGATATATCGAACCTGTCTAACCGGTTCCCCGCGGAATGCCCTTTTGCTCCGTCTATTCTTACATATTCATATAAAATTGCGTTATTCTGTTTAGGCGAAAGAAAGAAAAAAAGAAACGTCCACGCAAACAAACAAATTTTGTATATATTGAATGGGTGTGTGTATCGGAATTTGGAATAAAAATGTTGAATTTGCGTGGGAAATAACGTAGAAGAAGGCGAAGGAGCAATATTTTGTAATTTCGCAGCGGTTCTTGACACCTCAGGTGTCTATTCAGGTGTCTTCGTAACTGTTATGTAATTTGAAACTAAAATAAGGAAACCTAACTATATCTCGGAAATGTTTAAAGATATCGTAGCAGTAATAGAATCCTGGTAAAAAAAATGTTTGTGTCCGTTATACATGTATATAATATAATGGATTTAGACTATTTCTGGGATTCAAGCCCTCTTACATTTGGTTAAAAGTAACGAATTTTTGCTCACATCTACCAATGCAAAACGTAATGAATTAGTTTTCAATAATCACATCAATTTCGTCCTTTGCATTGAAGGCAGTGGGATTCGTAATTAGAATAACAAAACATTTTCACTTTATCGATACAATAGTACCACATTTTGTAGCATTCGGTCGCTCTAAACTTGAGTATGGTTGTGCAGTTTGGCCACCTTTTTAGGTATCGTTTGTATCGTTTACGACAAATTTGCTTCTGGTTAAAACAGAAAGTACTCCAATTTTGGAGCAGTTCTCCTGGTTTGGTACATGCGAAGG